>VZUI01036437.1:0-37547 GCA_013401135.1 Cettia cetti | reverse complement strand
AGATACAGAAACTCAATATACAGCACAAACAGAATCGACGATTGGGGATACAAACATCATAAAGTCACCCTAGGACAGACTGGTATTCATAGTTGAATTTTAAACTAAATGGACTTTTTCTCTCTTTTTTTTTTTTTTTTTTATTGTAGAAAGACAAGTCTAAAAGCTTTGCATTTTCTATGTGTTCAAACCTAAATAGGGATGTAATTTAAAAAAAAAAAAATATTTTTTTTTTTTGCTTTTCCTGAGAAGAAGGTGTGCACATTCACAGTGATTTCTGATGAATGTATGACTGCAGCTCTGCTTGTCTCTGAAAGTGAGGTCCTTATTTTTCAGGGCTGTAGACTTCAGCCATCCTTTAGAAATGCAGAGTAGGTGGGAGCTGCATAGCCGTGTTGTCACCTAGTGAGTTGCCAATTTCCCCCACCACACTGAGTCTTTCCTTGCACTTCAGGGAGGGGAAGAAAGAATGTTTGTCCCTGCAGCAAATTCTCAGTGCGTAATTCCCCTAGTAGAAAATGAGACTGGCAGACTGGTATGATGGACTATGCTTGGAATCTGTGGGATTTTATGTGATGTTCCTGTGTTATAAGGAATCCACAAAATGGGATATTTGAGGGTGAATTGCTGTTGTTACTGCCGTTGGCTTCCCGAAGTAGCAGCAGGTGTGTTAGTGTGGACTCTGACTTCTTCCCCATCATCTGCTGTCCTTTCTACCTGGCTGCTCGGTGGTAGTGAGCTATGGATGTGCCCAGGACCTGGTAGCATGGGTGCCAGGCTGCCAGGTTGTTGTGACAGCAGGATTATGAGCATGTGCCGCTGTGGCAAGTGGCATCAATTCTGCAGTTTCTGCCACTCAATGTCAGGAACAAAATTGCCTGAACACTGTAGTGGGATTGAAATTTTTAGGAACATTTAAATTACAGAATCACTGTGCTCCCAGGCTGTAAAATTAAATGTTACTGTTCACTGAAGTAATTGAGTTGAAATGGCTTGCAAGAAAGCACTCCAGTAATTCTCATTTGAATAAAGTGTTGTCTGTGCTCAAGTTTCCATGTTCACTTTCTGAATGGGGAAGCCAGCCAAGTGCTTCCAAGATGTCCTTCAGGAGTGATGCAGCAGCCAGGCTGCAGTGCTTGGCCCAGCCTCACCTAAGACATGCCACAGTCAATGGGAGAGAGGGACGTAAGGATGAACAATTTCACATGCCAAAGCCCTGTGGGCAAATGAAGTTAAGCATTTGGCCCCATGGGTGCAGATCAACGGAGATGCAAATACAGAGGTAAGTCAGGCAACCTGAGTGTTCCTGCAACGCAAGCACCCACAGTGCAGGTGTATCACAGAGCGGAGGCAAGAAAGGATGCTGCACAGTTATCTCCAACAGCATTTTTTTTTGTTAACACATCATTCCCTCAAGACCAGGGCTAACAAACCTTGGGTTTCCTGCAGATTTCTGTTGCAAAGTTGATCAATGGTGGTGTTTCAGAAGTTCACAAGATCTGAGTGACACTTTTTTCATGATGAAAGCATTTGTAAGGCCTCTCTCCTGTATGGGTAATCTGCTGTCCAACAAAATGTGAACACATAATTTATTTTTTTTCCTTACAGCTGGGGGAACTTGCTTGGTCTCTCAAGCAAGTAGATTGTAGTCCTGAGTTTCATGCCTGGGATATTTCGATCTTGGAAGGGTTCTTTCCCAGGAGTTCTTCTGGTAAACAGAAGAACAATGTTTTGTAAATATAATCATATTTAATTCTTTCTTCTAGGAGGGACCTCCTTCTGATGTCCCTCTGGGATGACCAATTGATTGAAAAGTTTATCTTTGTGTTACCAATCAGATTGGCCTCTGACATTCTGTATAAAGAGGAGGTCATCCCACAAAAAAATATAAAACCCACTGACCACTTTCTAAAGGAGCCTGCGTCTCTTCTGTTTGTGTCCATTGCAACAGTAGATCTGTAGTTTGTCTTTGAAAACCTTATCTTTCTATCGGGTTTGGCAGCTATTAGATTAAAAAAATACGAATACAAAACAGCATGTTGGGTTATGGCACCAAGTCTAACAGGGTTCAGGTGTTTGGACATGCTTTCAGATATGTGGTGTGTTTTTTGGGGTTGTCCTGTGCAGGGCCAGTAGCTGGACTTCATGGTTCTTGTGGGTCCCTTCTAACTCAGTATATTCTATGATCCTATGTTTGCCTTAGTTCCCTAGGAATGTGGATAAAACAGCCACTGTTTACTGACAGAGGATGAAAATAAAGTCTACTTTTGTTTTTCTAGTCATTTTCCAAACATGGCAGGGTAAAAGAAGGCAATTGAAATTGAGTAAGCTTGTGTGTGTGTGTGTGCAGATGTGCAGTGGAGCACAGGTTGATGGGGAATGCTATTCCCATGGTACTATTCCCACATTCTCTATGGCATTCAGGTAGAAAAAAAATGCTTCCTCTGAGCTGCAGGTTCCCTGATAAAACATGGAAAATTAGTAGTTGTGGTTGTTAAGAGCTAGCCAAATAGGAGCAGTTTCTCCATCCACTTGAGAAATGAAGCTATAGTTAGGTGAAAAAAGAAGGATGTAGGGCATAGTTAATTGCTCGGCTGATCAGGCTGCAGTGCAGCTCATGAACAGAGGAAGCCTTGAACAGACTGAAAGGAAGTGAAAGAAGCATTGCAGTCACCTTGTGGAAGATACCACCCTTTCACTTACCTTGCATTAGGTAAGAAGGAGGGGTTTGAGAGTGGTATTTTTCTTCCTATTTCATATCCGCCAAAAGTGCTTATCTGTCTTTATCTTGGAGCATTGATTTCTCTGTGCTCTTAAGTCCTAAGAAACAGTGAATCTGCCCTTCAAACTTGTGTTGAAGCATTATTTTGCCACCTGTCTGAAATCGGGTTTGAAAATGAGGCATACTGTTTCAAACAGTCTTCTCCTACCAGTTACACTAAGCAAACTTAGATGCTCTTGCTAGCCAAATGTTCTTGCTAGCCATTCGTAAAGTGTATAAATTCTGCCCCAAAATTGTTTGCAGAGATTTTCCTGTGGTACCTTTAATTCCTATTAACTAGATGGCTCTCTGCTCTCAGTGAAACAGCAGTCACTGACTGAGAGAAAAGCTTTTTCTCTTGTTTTGTAAAGTACTTGGAAAGATTAGGGGTTAGACTGAAATGCTTGCTGCTTTATGCTTCTCCAGTGATGTAAAGCAGCTGCTAACTCACTGTAACTGGATTTACAATGCTTTGCATCGCTGTGATGATGCAAGGCAGCTGGAAAAGACCAGTGAATATGTTCCTTTAAAAGAAATAAAATACTTTGATAATTAAAAGTACAATGTTACTCTTCTCTCTTTGATGTTTGTTATTTCTTAACTCCCTGTTTATAAAGACCAGATTGTGTTTGTGATTGCCATAATCTGAAATTAAAAGGAATATTTATGGAAAAGAGTTCGCAAACTGAGGAAGGATAACAGAATTAAGGTCTGGGAGACATGTGAGAAATAGAAACCTTTAAGTGACAAACATGGTTGGATTAGCATGAAAACCTATTTCACTCTTGCCACAGGCCAAGCACACCCATATAAACAGGTGTTCTGTTCATACCCTCTCAGACAGCAGTTGATTGATACCATTTTCTATTATTAAAATCCTTTTTTTTTTTCTCCACCAAATCTCTGCAACTCTATCAGCAGCCAGGATGGTAATCAAGGGGCCTAATCCTGCTGATTTTGTTTGGAGCTTATTGCATCTTCTGCCTTGGTACAGGGCACTGAGGTTTCATTCCCTCTAGAGTCTTCTTGCAGGATCCATCCCCACAGGATCTGAGTGGAACCATGGCTTTCTAAGTCAGCATATGTATCTCTGTGCATAGATGTCATGGTGAGAAGGTTCATTTTTAATTTTTTTTTTTCCTTTTCTTTTAACTGCTCAGTCTTCCTTATGAAATAAGTGTGCTGCATTTGGGGAGGTTTGGCATTTGAGGAGGAGGTGAATAAATCTCTTACCCTTTACTTATGCAGCCTGTTTGTTTACTGTAAGAGAGGAGGAGACAAGCTAAGGCAGGCCAACATATAATTTCATATGGCCACGGATGAATGAAAATATAAATGTTTTTAAAACGTGATTTTAAAAACATCCCCAATAATCCTGTTTGCTAGGGAGGCATGGTGATAGTGGAACACACACTGAAAACGTATCGGGAAAGACAGACCAAAGTGAGCTGCTGTTTAACTGAAAAGCCTAAAAATATTCCAAAAGGGGAGGCAGTCATGTTGTGTAGCTGCACAAAGGGGTTTGTGTTGTGTTTTTTTTGTTTTCCTGCTGGTGTGGTTTTGCCCCTTGGTTTGCCTGGAAGGGGAGTTGGAATGCACTGTGATGGGCTGCCCTCCGTGTTGGCGCGGCGCAGGAGTGCCTAGCAGCGGGTCTGGTGTAGAGTGATTGATCCCTCCATTTAGGAGGCATAATGTCTTCTGAAGAAACGAGCAGATCAAAGACTTTAATGATTGACAGCGATTTATGCTGCTTTTGTTTTTAATTCCTTGACTCCTGACACTTTAAGATGGGTCTTTATAAGAGAAGGATGCCGTATCCTAGGGTTACGCCTCCTTCCATAACAGGGAAAGCTAAAGGAGCTGTGAAGACTGATATCCAGATTTCAGATATATTAGTTTTTATTTAAATCTGAGGTTCAGAGGTTTGTGGGCATGCTGTTTCTGTTATTAAATCATTATGCACCTACCTGGGGGGAAAAAAAGCCAACAATCTTACCAGGAGTGCCTCTATAAACATTTCTTACTCTCCATAGTGTAAGGCTTGTATATTAAAAATTCTTAGAATAGCTGACCTCAACAGGTGTTTTATTTGAGCAAACAAAACAATAAATAGTAATATAATCCCCGTGGAGCTGGCATTAGGCTTTGTGGGAAATGCATAATTTCCTTCACTAAATGTAGGAAGCTGCACAAATTTAATTTCTTCATTTTTGTCATTAATACCAAACCATCCTGGAGCTCTTTTCTCCTTGAGGCAGAATTCCAAAGCCTGTTGCACAGAGCTACAGGGAGGGAGTCTCTCTGTGCTTTGTGTTAGGTTTTTCACTCCTTTGTCAGGGCAGGTGCCCTTGGGGGTATGTGGCAGCCAGGGCACAGCAGGGATGAGAGCATCCCATCAGCCCTTTTGCCCTGGGAGAGGGTGTTGCACCATCGTGCTCACGGGAAACGGGGAGCGCTCTCTCCTCTGAGTGGCGCCGGATGTGCTGCTCTGCTGGCAGTCCCTGCAGAGCTCTATAAAGCAATTACTGTACTTTTGGCTGCTTGCTGCTGGAAGGCCTCATAATTTAAGGGCTGGTTTGTTTGTTTGTTAGTTTTAATCTAAACCATATGTAGGTTGCAGTTTTAGTGGCTGCATTTGACATATTCTGGAAGGATGATGTCAACTTAAAAGATGTGCTTTGATGAAAACATTTTGTCATTTCTCTATGTGGCAGAAGCTGTGGTGCTGTCCTGGGGTCTCCAAAGATAGGGATGGTGGATTTCCTAAACCTCTGCCACTGCAATGACAGGCAATAGAAGCGCCAGGCAGAACCCAATGTCATAATGTAGTCTTGCAATTTTCTAAGCCAGTCTTGTATTTTAACAGAGACAAAGACAAGTCCTGAAGAAACTTTAGATCTGAAATGTATCTTAATTTAGGCCATTTTCTGTGTACTGCATAAAGCAGTGATGACTTGTATTTTCATTTTCCCATATGTACAAATAAACTGCTCTTAGTAAAAGCTGCTGTTAGTCTTGCATTGCGATGACAAAACTGATGTAAAGGAATGTAATGTCCAGGTGAGGTAGGCCAGCAGCCTCACCTAGGATGGCAAATGCTGCCTTTTTATGTCTTACCATAAAGTCTGAGGTCCTAGCCATTAAGAGATGATGGCTGAACTGTGGAAGCCATTTGAAAAGCCCATCAGTATATTTTATCATTCTTATAAAGTTCATGAATTAAGGTCTGTATTTTAAGCATCATTTACTGTTAACTCCTTTGTTAACTATCTAGGTATTTTCAGAAAGAAAGTGCTCTTGTAGTAGTTCTCAGGGGATTTGAACTATGCTTTAATTTCAACTCTGTTCAACTTGCTAGGTATAGAAATCTGTTCCTAGCTTTGAACACATTTCTGTAAGAAGATATCAACTTATTTTGGTTCTCTTTGTGCTGGCAAACTAATGAATTTGTTTAAAACCATGTGAACATAGAAGTTTAGTAGTCCTAACATAGCTACAAGTTTGGCATGTTAAATAATCATAAAAACCCCCTAAATTAGCAATTTTTTGTAATAGAGTGGGCACAAGTGTAGAAGAGTCGAAACACAAACCTAAACCCAGAGGACTGCATTTTCAAAAGCAACTCCAAAAACATTTGGCACATGCTTATATTAGTTATGAATATTCTTTATGTTTAGGTATTCTTTTACCTTATGAGTTTAATGACATGCACTCTTACTGTTTCTATAGCCTTTCATGTTGGGATTCACAAACAAGTATTGTGCTTTAGCTTGTGCATAAACCATCCCATTCAGCATAATTTGGTGTTGAACCTGCTTGGCCAAATTAATATTTTCTCTCTGGGGTTTTTTTTTAATGGTTTATTACTTGGATAATTGACAAACTGCCTCAATGAAGTTGGAACAAAGCTTAGCTACTTTTATCAAAATGTAGGAAGTCTTTCACTTCCAGTTTTACTTATGCATAGGTTATTTAGTGCAAAAGATAAGGAAAGATATTCCCTGATAACCTAATTTTGGTCCTGTGGTTCTGTTGCAGATAGAGGTTTTCTAATAACTAGTGTAAATTAGATCAGCAAAATGCTTGGCTGATTAAGACATCGACTTATATACTTGAAACAGCTGAAAGAGAAATCCTTTTTTTGTTTGTTTGTTTTATTTTGCTTCTTTGGTGAGGATTTTTGTTGTTGGTTTGGTTTTGGTTAATTTTTTGGGGGGTTTGATCTTTTGGGGCTTTTTTTCCGCTTGCTGTTGTTTGTTTTAGAAATACAGGTTCTGGTGTTCCATGTCTTTTCAAGCCATATTTGCACATTAGGTGTTGCTCATGAAAATGAATTGTTCATTCACCCCACTCTGAGCCTTGCACTCGTCCTCTTAATGTCATCTGGCAAGGAAAGGCCAGATGCTCAAAACCACAGGGGATTGCAGGGGATAGTACTGAGATTTGTATGAAATCTGAAAGGATGGTACCATTTGCTGCTGCCACAGGCAGCTTCTAGGATCAAGCTGGAACTCACTTAGGAGTAAAAGCAAACACAACCCAAACTCCTAACCAAAAATTCTTGGTCTGACCTTAGATACCGAAGTTAAATTTAGTCCAGTCATTTAGAATGGCTTCTTCCTATCATTTCCTTCTCTAAAAGGGTAATCATAGGCTGTGCATAGAAGAAGCTTTTCCAATCAGACTCAGTCCTCAGGCTGGGATCTGTAACCAACACTGTCTTTGCCTGGATGAGAATCTTGGCACCAGGGTGGGGTGCTAAAGCAGGACAGTTTTGGATTGCTGCAGTGGAGATCCCTTATGACAACAGCTCAAGCTAAAACATCTCTATAATGTCTCTCACATATGTGGGAGGGAAACTCTATGTGATGAGGCACCTACTCCCAACTCCAAAGCCAGGTACTCTAAATAGTGCACATAAATATTAATATTTAATTTGTGAGCCTAAAACATTAGTAAATGTTTTCTTTCCTCATTGTGCAGTCTGGACAATGCCTGGAAACTATTCAGATTTTTTTTTTTTCTGGAAAGAACTTCCCACCTCAAGGGTCAAAGCATAATTAATGAAGAAAGCAAGTAACACGAACTGTTCTCAAAAGTTGGTTTGGAAAATAGAAAATATTTCATGCTTAAAGGCACTGTGTTTAAAATCAAGCAAGTGTTTTTTTCCCAGAGCCAGAGTAGGATATACAAAGCCAGGTGCATAATGCACATCCAAACCTCCATGATGTGGGTATGCAGAAATTTGAGCTCATACCTCTGCCTTTGTGTGCAGTTCAGTCACTGTTACCAAGTAGCTTTAAGCACAACCATCTGCTTTCAGCTCCAAATGCCCAGTATTATTCAAGCTCAATGATTTGGGATGCAGAATAGAATATTTTGATTTGTAGATTTAAAATAATTCTGGCCAAGATCTTTTCTCCAGATGGGAACCTACTGTGTAAAAATACTGGCCCACGCTCTAAAATGAGTATGATTACCATAGCTCTTAAGGTGTACTTGATCACACTGCAGAAGGAGAGATGTTTAATTGTACTGCTTGGATGTAGGCATAGTTGTGGTTATTTTCCAGGAGAACAAAAGCTTAGGCTAAATAAATTAAGATAGCTGATAAGACTGTGGGAGAAGGTTGGCATTTTATTTTAAGTTTGCAAAATACAAAATGGCAAAGTGCAATTTCTCTAAATTATAGGACAAGGAAAGCCCTCAGTTGTCAGCATAAGACTTTACAGTGTGATTGCAAGGTGGAAGCTTGAGTTCTGTTTGACTCAACAAGGGGAATGGGTTCCACAGTGACCCCTTCCCTTTTGTTGTAGTGAAATGATCCAATAGAAAGAGTAAGATGGATTCACAAGGGAAAGCCAAAACATGTACAAGGTTAAAAAGCTGTTGAAAATTCTTCTCTTTCTGCTGTGCACTGTTTTCCTGTTCAGATGGAAAAACTGGCTGCCAGTTATGTTTTAAAAGCTTACAGGTCTCCTTTCCTTCTTTTTATTGTCTCTATGCAAGTATCAATCAGTTCCCCAAACAACTAGCCAGACGAAACTGGTACAGCCCTTTACTGACTGGGTTTGTTTTCAGGAAAAAGTTGGGATTTGCCACTGCTGTGTACCTTGCAATATTTGACATGGAGGCAGACACTTCCTTGTGCTCACAGTGCTGATGGCCATGCACCAGCAGTGCCTGGCCCCAAGTCTCTGTGGCCAAGAAGCATTTGAGGAATGTGATCCTGAAGGGGATATACAGTACACACATATACCTGTGTGGGCTCCTGTAGAAGTCAGCAGGCAAGTTTTCTTGCTCTCCTCATTTGGCATGCATTAGGTATCCCCAGCTGAACATATGGAGCCAGAACCATGTGCCAGTGGTGGTGTGTTTTGTCAAGAACTGTAGGGCTGGGGTAGTACTCTTCAGCTAAGTTTTGAAAACTACATTTTTTTGTTGTCGGTAACAAAACCATCTCAGCTTGTACACTATCAAAGCATCTTTTGTTTTAACCACATGCCTTGTTTTTGTCATACTGTAATCTTCCCTCATAATGTTGCTTTCTTTGAGTTTGTTTGATGTAGACAGGAACACCCACACAGAACCCTACTCCCTCTTTTTCTGTAATTAATTCTGTGATCGTTATTGTGAATATCTCTTGTTGAATCTTTCAAACCCACTTCTGAAATAGATAATCTTTTCACCAGTTTGGCATTGTACTTTCTTCCATTCCTTTCAAAAATGTTTAGTGGAGAAAAGGGAACAATTTCCCCTTCTCAGGGAGACAATCCATTTGTTGCTTTGGGGAATAGTTTGAAATAAACAGATAGAGTTTGCACAAAGAATTTAATGAGCTAAATAATAGTCCCAAGACTGTTTCTTTCAGTTTTGTCCAGCACCAAGATTATGATGAATCTTGTGAAATGTCTATAGTAGTCACTATTCCCGTAGTTCTTACTCACACTTCATTTTTGGTTGGTTGCGGACTTTTTTTTTCTTCTGTTTTTCAAATACCAAAGGAAGCGCGGTAGGTGACCCAATGGAAATTTACTTAGAAACAAATCCTTCAGCTGAAGAAATCAGACTGATGCACACTAGTGTTGATAAGACTTGGGTTTCTTTGCCCTGGGGTTGTTGAGACCTGTAGATATGAGAGGTGCAGTTGTGACCCTCCTGGCTGAGGAGAAGACAGAATTCCCAGATCAAAGGGAGGGATTGGTTTTAAGTGCTGTTTGCAATCTCGTGATGCACAAAGTGGCTGGCTGCTGGCTGGGAAGGGTTGGGCACTGGTAACCTTGATTCAGCTGGAGAAAGATGGAATTTTGTTGAATCTCAGAAAGGCACTGTCTTCTGATCATCAAGATCAGCACCGTGCATCTGCTGGAGAATGTGTCAGAAACATTGATGAGGTGTCCACAGGTTTCCTGAGGACTTGGGCTGTTTGTTCTGGTACCCCTTTGGAGACACAAAATCCAGCCCTGCAGTGATCAGGGCAGGAGGACATTTTGGCATGCAGAGTGACCTTATCCAGTGAGTGTTAGTGAAAACACCCACCCAAATTCTGAGTCCTGTGTTTTGGGTTCAGAAAAGTGACACCCAAGCAAACAAAGTCTACTTGGCATGGTTTGGTGGGTGGCTTGAGAGAAAAGCATGGATTGTTTTCTGCCTCTGAAGATGGTTTGTTTCTTGTTGATGGAGAAAATTGAATTACATTTTAACAAAGACGCAGGGATAGCTGAGGTTTTTGTGCTGGGGGAGGGTTAGTACAGTATGCTTGTACATTTTTCTTTTCTGTTCAGAATATTAGTGTTTTTGTGACTTTTTGTTTCTTACTTTCAATGAAAGAGGTTGACAGAGAGGTTAGATACCAGTTCTGCCTCAGTGATTCATTAAAGCAGAGCTGGAGGAACGGAAGTCGCCCTGTTCAAAGGTGTGGGGAGTGTTTTATTGTTCTGCATGGTGCTGTGAATGCCAACGATTTTGCAGCTGTGAAAAGGGCTCTTAATGAGTTTCAGCATTTTAATGTACTTCAAGTTCCCAATTGTACAAATTTAAGAAGCTTAGCAATTCAGTATCTCCTGAATAATAGCATTTATTTTATACTCTAAATACACTTGGGGAAGTCTCAACAATATTGCAGGAAGTCTTGGTAATATTGTGGCTCCTTCCCGATGTAATAGCTTTAGAGGACCTAATTGACTTGAACAGTGGAATTGGTCCTTAAAAAAACATGCACACACAATTTTTGATTAATGAGCCCCATAATAAATCATTAATCTTTTTTGGCTCAGAAATTGTCTGAATAGTTTTCAAAGTAGAAGTTGTGTATGTGTTCCTAACTGTCTTTGTGATACCATGCTTGCATTTCAAATCTATCATCTTCAATTAACAACAAAAAAATAATCTACCATAATTTAATTTTAGAAAAACAAGTCTAAACTCTGAACTACTTGGTTACTAAGAGGCCTATGAAGAAATATCTAGATAGGAGTACTTCCTCTTGGAATAATAAAAGCACTATAAAATGACCATGTAATAAGTGTCCTTCTTCCTGAAGGATCCTAAAGTGCTTTTACACATTTTCTATAGTCAATGTGGGTTATTCACCCATCACTTGAATGAAACCAGTCTTTACTGACTGTGCTAAACAACACTTTTTATAGGAAGGAAATCACAAATAACTCTTGCATTTGAAACTCTGGGGAGAATTTGAGGTAGGCAGATTGTAATTGCCCAATTTGGAAATGGGCCAGAAGACTGTGATTAATATACCCAGGCTGCACTTTAATTGTCCCAGAGTACTCAGGGCCTTGGTTTCAAGTGGGCTTTGTCTCTGAATAGTGTTTCTTTTTCTTAATGTTAATTTTTGAGCTTGTACACTGGATAGCAGGTTTATCAGAATTTAAAAGCTGGGAAATTTGTTACTTACATGGGGCTTAGCAACACTGGGACAATACAACACAATTTTCTAGGTGTATCACAGGTGGCAGAAGCTGGTTGTGTATTTTGATTTTTCTTCTTGTTTCACTGCATGACCTGTGATTTGGTTGACTACTTCGAAATACTTTTTTTTTTTCATACTTGACTATTTTGAACTCTTAAAATATTGTTATTTAAGGTCTTAAAATTAATAGCACAGTTAATGCAAATAGCTCTACTCCTTAGCTAGTCACTTTCTCGGGGAATTGCTTGATCTTTTGAAACAACGTAATTTCTCAAGAACCTGTGAAAGGCATCCTAGCAGGTTAAGTTGATTGATCTTTAAAATAGGGTCATGTAACTCAAAACTATTTCCTGTAAAAAACAAACAAGCTGCAGAGGTTGTTGATGCTTTTCCCAGCAGAGCCAGTCTCATCCGCTCCCTGGCGTGGAAAGGCTGGGAAACCTCTGAGTGTCAGATCCCATCCTGAGGCTGCTGGATGTGCAATCTGTCTGTGGCAGTCACCGATCTGCAGGTCCACAACTGAGTCAACATCAGACTGAGACATTACTCAGTGGGATCCACTGGATATTTATTTTTCTCTTGGAGAGCCTGAGCATTTTTAAGGGTTTTTCTGGTAGATTCAGGGGTTTGTGACCAACTCCATATTCAGCACACAGATGTGGGGGGTTTTGTGATTTGATCTTTTTTCTTTTTAAGTGGTCCACAGAATACATGTAACGTTAGCTTGATCTGTTGGCAAAGTTGCGCTGAACACAGATTTCTCAGGACTGCATAGTATCAGGTTTGGTCCCTTAGGTTTAAAGTGTTTACACAGCTAGTAAAAAAACCTCACACACCCACAGCAGTATGTTTTGCCATGTGCCACCAGGAATTGCTGCAGTCATGATGGGAACCTCACACAAACAAACTCTGGAATTTCGCAGGTATCTTTTCCATCTTACCTCCTTTAGAAACAACTGCATTTTACCTCCACAAAAAATGATTGAGGCTGCTTTGGTTGGGGTTTTTTGTTTTGTTGTTGGGGGGGTTTTTTTGGTTGGTTTTTTTTTGGGGGGTTTTATTTTTTTGTTTGTTTGGTTTTGGTTTTTTGTTTTTTTTTTTGTTTGTTTGTTTTAATTTATGTCATCAGCTGATTATATCAGTATCAGCAAGTATAAGCACTGGCATAACAAGTGCACCTCAGATTAAAGCACTCCTAATTTACATAATAAAATGGTTCGCTCTCATTCTACTTCTTTGCACTATTGGTGTAATATTAGAGAGCTAAGAGTTTTAGATATTCCACTTTTAAGCCTTCAGCTTTTCTTTTCACTAAAACAGTTTTGAAAACATTATCAATAGAACACCTGAGAGGGGTAATCCAGATGCCTAAAGCATTCAGTAGTTCATGTTCTCTTCTTTAGTGCTGTCTTTTTCATTATGAAAAAGAATTCTGAATCTGGAATGAAATCATAGAATCATAGAATGGTTTGGTTGGGAAGGGACCTTAAAGATCATCCAGTTCCAAACCTCCTGCCTATGTTCAGGGACACTTCCCACTAGACCTGGATGCTTGGAACTCTCCCTCAGGACCCCAGCCTGGCCTTGAGCACTGCCAGGAATAGGACATCCTGAACTTCTCTGGGCAACATTTTCCAGTGCCTCACCACTCTCACAGCAAATAATTTCTTCCTGGTATCTAGGCTAAACCTCCATTCTTTCAGTTTGAACTGATTCTGCCTTGTCCTGATGACTCAGATAATTTAAGGACGAACACAAGCACCACACGCAGCTTTCAGCATCCTAGGACGAGACCACACCAGCCTCTCTATACCCTGCGGCAGATTCCCCTTTGTCTTTAATTTCCAGCTATCCACTACATCCAAAACGCCAAACTGTAATTCCTTTCCAGTCTGGGACTCAAGGAATGCCTGTACATCTTGTGTCACAGTTTTATTACTGCAGAAATTCTTGGAGTTGCTTATAATTTATAAGTGAGAAAGAGAATAATAAAATTCTTCATTTGTTGGATTGATGCCGCCATCACTTTTTATATGAACAGTTTATACAAGTAAATGCAAAATATTATTACATGCCGATATATTTAATCACACACAAGCAGACCACCAGCTGAGCACATTAAGTGACTCTGTATGGGGATACCTACTTTTCATACACAGTCACTTACACATATGATGCATAATTGCAAATGTGCATCTTTTTTTGGAAGTCTGGATGTAGTCTTATATGTTTTTACACATAGGCATCTGTTTAGCCAGATCTTCAAAACTGAAAGCATATGTAAACTGGAATGCACTTTTATGTGTATATTTTGTTGTTAAGTATATAATATAGCATTATACTTATGTACTCAAACACATTATTCCATCATTGATTCAGAGAGGCTATTTATAAGAGCATGTAGTTACAGGACCAAGAGAAATGGTTAAATCTGAGAGAGAGTAGATTTTGATTAGATATTAGGAGGAAATTTTTCACCATGAGGGTGGCAAGGCACAGGAACAGGTTGCCCAGAGAAGTTGTGGATAATACCCCATCCCTGGAAGTGTTAAAGGCCAGGCTGGATGGAGCTCTGAGGAACCTGATCTAGTGGAAGGTGTCCCTGCCCACTGCAGAGGGGTTGGAACTAGCAGACCTTTAAAATCCCTTCCAACCCAGGCTGTTCTATGATTCTATGATTCCCATGCATATACACATGCACAGATGCTTACACATATACATATACACCTTACCCACTGCTGAAATACTGTATAGACATAAGAACAGATATGCACGAACCTCAGAGAGCTTAAAATTGGAATACTAGTGCATTTTCTCACAGGCCAACGTAGTACAACATAGCAAGTCATTGACATGTGAGCAGTCACAGCCAGCCAAGTCCAGATTTCTGGAAACAAAAGGAAAGATGGAGTTGGACCATTTTTTCTTCCATTTCTACTTCTTACAGGGAGTAGTCATGTGTACTCAGGCTCAAGTATTGTGCTCTGTTTGAATTCAACTTGTAGTGTCTTTCAATCTCTTCTATACTGTTCTATTGTATCTTCTTGTGCCATCCTTGTAAAGTTTGCCTCCTGGTCTCTGGGTTACAAAGGCAGTGAACTGCATGAGCTTCATGCAGCAGCACCTCTGAGCTTGTCCTTCCCACCCTGAACAGCCCTGTGCTGCACAGCCCCTGTCCAGCCACCTCAGTCCTGATCCATCTCAGCAGCTGACCAGCTGACAACAGAATCTGTTATTTCATGTTGGTTGCCAGATATCTTTGCTTAATGGCTTTCTCAAAACTCTGTTTCTGCTACAAGAACAGTACATGTGCCCTTTCACACCAGTCTCTTGAGCAGAGGGAAATTCTTTTTCCTCTCCACAGTAGGACCAGATTATGGCTCCTCATGGCTCAACAAAATTTGCTTTACAATTCTGTCTTGACCTTTCATGCGTGGATAGAACTGGCCATATTGTCCACCTTGCTATACCTATGCTAATTTGAGTGGCTTTCTGCATCCTTCTGCAGATAATTGTTGACTTCGTCTTTTTCTCTGTGAATATGCAACTGTAAATATTCATTGGTTTGGAAAACTTGAGTCAGTGTTCATTGCTGAGAAAACAGCATTCTTCTAGCTGATATGAAATGTGGAAGGAACTAATGAAAGGTTTGTAGGAAAACTCATTAAGAACTTGTGCTTACCTTGGGTTTTAGATGTAAGAGAGTTCGCAGACTACTTTTTGGTTCACTGCTTCCCCCCCACCACTGTCTTGCTCTGTGTTCTTTGTAGATGGAAATGTACAATAAAATCCCCTCTCCCCTCTGCTTTCATCGAATAGCAAGGGGAGAACCATGATTCTTGTACTGCTTTCTCTATCCTTCCTTCCCCCCCCAGTATTGCAGAGATATAGGAGTGCTTACTACTCTCTCCTGATTTTCCTCAAACCTCTAGGTAATGCACTGAACCACCTATTTTCTGCCTACACAAAGGATAATATATCCTTAAATAATGTTTCCTTCCCCAGTGGTACTTGGTTTCTGTGTCAGGAAGGTAAGCTTTGACACTTACCTCATCCTATTTTCCCAAGGTCATCTTATTTTCCTCCTTCCTTTTGAGGAACTAAGACACCTGGCCCCTCTTCCCTGGCCACCATGGGTTATTGATTTGTTTCCTGTCATTGCTGTGCTTTCCCTGTTCATTAGCTGTAGCCTCTGCACTGCCCTGGAGCTGGTCACAGCCCCAGGTTAGCTGAAGGCAGAGCAGGGAGGGAAGTGGTCCCACACAACCCAGTCCCCCCTTCAGCTACCTGCTGTCTAGGCTCTGTCTTTTGACATTGACTGCAGCTGTGGAGCAGAGGACTTCCCTGGCAGGAAAAATCTAGATGGACAGTGCCAGCTGCTGAGACTCCAACCTGGACACCATGGGACCATCCATGCCGGCTCAGTTTGGCAAAGAGGCAGGATTTTAATCCTATCATTAACCCTTGCATGTTTCTTTCCTGATGTTCACCCCTAATCTCAACGTCATTTTTTCAGGGCAATCTCATCTCACAGAGCAAATCCTGCTCTGATGGGTGCTGAGGAAAGCACAGACAGCTCAGCAGTCCAGAACTGTGTTATTCAATGGGATTCAACAGTGTTAATCACAGCAATTCAACCCTGACTTTTTGTTCTATTTTAGTATGTTATGTTTTAAATAAATGAAAGTTTCATTTTCTTCCCTTACTCATAATATTTCCTCATTTTCATCTGTGGGAGTGGAAACTGATTATTTCAAGGCCTTCTTGATAACCCTCTGCTGAGACATGCTGACTCAGCTTTGGAAATTCCACAAATAGGGGCAATGTCGTAGTGTTGTGTCTGTTGTACTTCTGAGTGATAACCATCCCTTGTCACATTTGAAACATGACTTGGTCGCCTTTTTATATCTGATGCATTTAGATATAGTGCGAGTATTGCTGTAGTGTATATTTTGTGAGCTGTGCCTGATCTTAAATGGAAATGGTATTTTTGACTGTGTTAAATACAGATTTCTCAAAATAAAGCTGTCAAGGCAGTGTTTTATGATGGATTTTGGTTTCTTTAAGTAGTGTCTATGTAGATTTTTTTTTTCCTTAGGTTTCTGTAGTAGTTAAAATATCCAGACTCCCTGAAAATTGATGCATCCTCAAGGACTAGTAGGTTTCTATTTCTGGCATATGCATCAAGATGAATAACTGTTCTCTAGCAGTTTGTGGATTCAGGCTAAGTAGGCCTCAACCTTTATCCCAACAGGAATTCCCAGACTAGAAAATTCTGACTTCATTTATGGTTTATAGGAAGTAACACAAAACACGACAAAAGAAAGCCTTCCGTTTCTTCACAGGCAATCACATGGGACCTGTGCACTGCTTGAATTCGCCTTTGGGTCAGTAGGTCAAATATTAAAAAGCCTTTTACTGTCCCAAAAAGTCCTCTTAAAGCTTTTAATGCTGTCCCACTGCTGATAATTTACTACTGTTAATAGCTATGGTTTTTTCCAGTCCAAGTGCAGACAGTTAAATGTTAAGTCTTTAAATTTTAAACAAAGAAATCTGAGTTTCCTTAGATTCCTCAGTCCTAGCCCAAAATATAGAGAAACATATGAGTTCCTACTGATCTACAGGTGGATACAACATTGATACTAATTTAACCCCATGTGCAAATCTGTTTTGTCTTTATATTTTTGGCAGCTTTGAAATGAAATATTAAAGGAAAATAGTAAATGTGTAATCATGATCAGAAGAAATGCATTCACTGGGCTATTTGGAACTGAATACAGTTCTGAAAATATTTTCCAAGCACAGATCCTGAGCCAGCTAAACCAAAGAGAGTTTTTCTGTAGCATTCTGTTTCTGTTGCATTCAGAGCAAATATTCTGTCCTTGGAAAGAACAGCTGCTAAAAATAGTGGATAGGAAGTCCTAAGACCACTGTGGCCAAGTGCAGGTTATGCGTGCACAAACACATCTGTAGCTTGTGGCTCTGCTGCTCCATTATTCCATCCTATAGGCACTGGAAGATCAGACAGTAAGGCCCTCACCTTTTCCATGCTCCTGTTGTTTAAGAAGTCCCATTGCTTCTTTTGCTGAGGAAGGAGCATCCAACCTCTGCTCTAACACCTACTACAGTCTCCACAAGTTACACAGGAGGGGCTAATGCACAAGTTGATCTAAATGCATTTTTTATCTGCAGTTTGAGGAACCCAGTTTTCTCCTCTACAATGACACTGCACTCTGACCTCTGCACTGAGCAAGGGGTATTGTATCCTCAGACAGATTAGGGAGAAAACCATTTGTTTCCACTGCCATTTGCAGTCCTTTAGGTCTAATGTTACTGTCATAAGAACATAGACATTCTGCTTTTAAACTTTGAGGTAAGGAAGTAGAACAGCCCAGTCAGCTCCTGGACTCACCACTCTTGAGAGTTGGCATTTTGAAAAATGTAGACTAAAAAAGCAGGATCTAGAAATTCTGTAATAATTTAAACCATTTACCCTAGAATCTGCATTGCTGTGTGCACAAATCCAGCTTTTGAGTATCAGTTATAATAACCCTTGATATTTCAGCTTATGCAAAGTAGAACTGTAGAATTCTTGTAAGAGTTATATTACCTCAACATAACAGTTTCATCTTGAAATGCTTGGTGTTTATGTCAGGTGTTTGGAAGTACAATTTTAAGTAGAGCAAAAATAATTGTGAATGTCTTTTTCATATTATTGCAATCAGATTTTTTTCCACAGAGCATTTTATATACATAAAAAAAAGCTTTTCAACTAATTAGTGTCACTGGCACTGCAGATATTTTTTTAAGAACTGTAGTAAGCAGTAATACTAAATACTTATTATTTGCTGTATCATGTTTTTCGAAATTACAAATAATAATCACAAGAATCCATTAAAATGCGATGTTTCAGTGCATACTTCTAAGTTCTTTTTTTTAAGAACACTTTAAATTAAGCTGTTAATTTAATGTCATTGATTTAGTGCATATGGAAATTTAGGTCGAATTAGTTTTCTTTCCTCCCTTATTGGCAATGGAAAGTTTATACTGTGGCCTGATTTCATGCTATGTCCTCTGCAAAGCAAGTAATGTCTTTTGTGACCTCTTTGCTCTCTGTTGCACATCACAAACACACCCTTTCTGTTGGACAATTTCATGCAAAACACAGTTCCGGGAGAAAGTGAATAGCAGGGTTAAATTGCAAGATTCATTAACTCTCTGTGGGGAAGAAGGACTTGACTCTTGTCTAAATATCAGTAAGAGAATCCTGCAAAATATACATCAATCAGGATGTCATTAGCCCAGTATAGCATAAAGGAAACAAATATACTTTAGGCAATTTTGTCAAATGGGCAATAGGAAACTGTCCTAAGTTCACCAGCGCACCATCAATGACAAATCAAAATGAATAGATCAGTTATTCGATTAGATTGCAGCTCATCTGGCAAATTAGCCTTTTGCTTCCAGAGGTTATAGGAGAGTTTCTGATTTCAGGTTCATGGGTAGGGGTTAGTATAGCATTTTCAGAAACTGCTATAGAAAGCCATCAGATCATCTGAGGTAATTAATAGATTCCTACTTAACAGCAATAAAAATAGCAAACCAATCACTAAAACAGTGTGTAAGAGAATATGGAGACAACAGAACATATTCAAAGCTAGAATGACACAATGACTTTTTCTGAGTTGATCTGCCTTTTTGGCTGCACTGTACTGTGCAAGTTGGAAGCTGAAAATTTATTTCTAGAAAGACTAAGTAAGGAGTTTTAAAAGTCTCACCTTGTAATAGCAAAAGTATGAATAAGAGGATTTTATATCAGTCTTTGGTAGTTCTGGCTACAACTGTATTCTGTGGAAGTGAAAGGAGGTACCATGTATCTTATAGTGTCTGAAGGCAGCAACCATAGTGTCTCAAGCCCATATTTCCCACAGAAGACAAAGGGCAAATCAAATCATCATTGTCAGGTGAATTGCTTGATGGGAAGGTTCTGCAGCAGCTCTGTGCTGGACTGACCAATAACAATTCAGTTCCAGCAATATTTAGCTTTAGCAAATGCTGTGCTGTCCATGAACAAACTTAATTAAAGGAAAGCTGAGTCCAGCTTACACAGCAGACACGACACTCTGATAGTTTGCACAGAGAGAAGAAATCCTGGGCATATATAAACTGTGAACTCTTTTAAAGTTCATGGTTTTAATTAAAACAGTACTTATAAATAATACTCCGCTGTAGAGCTGATACAGGTATTTGTGACAAATAATTTCTTACAATATTCATTTGCTTTTTCTCTTCATTGGTCATGGGGTTTAGGAATTTGCTTGTCTGCAATTTTTGGACAAAACTTTGTGGAGTAAATTTTAGCCTGTGCCTTGTTTAAGAAGAACTGCAGAGTGCTTCAGTGATGGCACAGTAATGCTGGGTGCCCAAGTCACATCTCTCTTTTCTGATTAGATGATTCCAGGAAAAGGATTTCAAATGGTGGGAGTTCTTTTCTTGGGTCATTATAAAGTTCAGAAATGCTTAAGTTTACTTATGCAAATAACAATAAAATACTTTTGAAACTCATTGGGAAAATACTTTTCTTCACAATAGCACTTAGAAGTGTTTTTCTGTTCATGGACAGATCTTCTGTGTCTTTCCAGTGAGTGACCCCTCAACAGACTTTTGACATGACTTAGTGACAATCAAGTTTATACAGATAAAGGATGTTGCAGGTTTAGTTTTAGCTGTATTTATGGTGTTTCATGGATTTGGCTTAATTATTGCTGTGTAGTGGTTGCATAATTATTCTGGGGCCAAATCTCCCGTGACTCTTTGGAAACAGCACATTGTTAATAAATTTTGAACCATCGTTGTGTAAACATCAAGTAGGGCTGGGCACACAAGACAGATAATTTATGAAACATGCAGTCAGCGCTAAGTCTAGAAAGGCACAGAGACTACTGTGAAGTTGATCTGTCAGCATATGAGATTTAACATCTCAGGATGTTAAATCTTTGTGTATTGGAGCCTTTGGAAGAGTATCAAACAGAGATTCTTTTGAAGGTACCTAGGACAAAATAAGCTGCTTTGAATAACCAAATGTCCTCTGTTCTTCAGTATTTTCCCTGTGAAACCATCCATGTTTAGACAGTCTTGGTTGAGGAGATAGCTTATGCTTCTGACAATGCCTAATGCAAAAAAATTTTAAGTGGAAAAGGATAAAGCCAGGTTCAGTAGGGATAAGCCTGGGGGCATCATGCTGATGTTTGGGGGACAGTGTGCTGGCAAGATCTGTCTCAGTGGAGATAGGGGATGGAGATCCATGCAGGAGCAAGAACACAGGGGTTATTGCTATGTTAGAAACCTCAGAATCACCTGAGAATGGTCATGTAATAATTAGGGCTTCTTCCCAAAAAAACATGTTGGGATTGACAACCCAACTAGAAGGTAATCTGGCTACTGCCATGAAAGAAAATAAAAATTGCTTCTATAAATGCATCAGCAATAAAAGGAGAGCTAAGGAAAATTTCCATACATTATTGGATGTAGAGGGAAACAGTGACAAAGAATGAGGAAAAGGCTGATGTTCTTAATGCCTTCTTTGTCTCAGTCCTTAATAATAAGATCAGTAGTTTTTCAGGTGAGCTGAAAGATGGAGATGGGATCAGAATGAAGTCGATATATTCCCACAGGAAATGGTTAGTGTTCTGTTATAGAAGTTCATGGGGCCAGACAGGATCCACCCAAGGATGCTGAGGGAGCTGACACAGTGCTCATCTAGATACTTTCAGTCATTTCCCAGCAGGAAGGTGGTGGTTGACTGGAAGTTAGCAAATGTGACACCCATCTGAAGGGACAGGAATATCTGGGGAATTCCAGGCCTGTCAGCCTGACTTTGGTGCCAGGGAAGGTTATGGAGCAGATCATCTTGAGCACAATCATGTACCACATCCAGGATAACCAGGGCATCAGGCCCGGTCAGGATGGGTTTGTTAAAGGCAGGTCCTGCTTGACCAACCTGATCTCCTATGACAAGGTGACAGACTCAGTGGATGAGAGAAAAGACTGTAGATGCTGTTTACCTAGACTTTACTGCAGTCTTTGACATGATTCCCATAGCATTCTGGAGAAGCTGGCTGCTCGTGGCTTGGATGAATGTGTTTTCACTTGATAAAAACTGTCTGGATGGCCAGGACCAGGGAAAGGTAGTGAATGGAGTTGCATCCAGTTGGCAGCTGGTCACAGGTGGTGTTCCCCAGAGATCAGTGTTGGGGCCAGGCCTGTTTAATTTCTTTATCAATGATCTGGATGAGAGAATCGAGTGCATCCTCAGTCAGTTTGCAGACAGTCTTAAGTTGGGCGAGTGTTGATCTGCTGGAGGGCAGGGAGGCTCTACAGAGGGATCTGAACAGGCTGGAATGATGGGAAAAGGCCAATTGTGTGAGGTTCAACAAGGTGAAGTTCTTGGGTCACAATAATCCCATTGAACACCACAGGCTTGGGAAAGAGTAGCTGCAAGTCAGCCTGCTGGAAAAGGACCTGGGGGTGCTGTTTGACATCCAGCTGAACATGAGCCAGTGTATGCTCAGGTGCCCAAGAAAGCCAAAGTCATCCTGGCCTGTATCAGCAGTAGTGTGGCCAGCAGGACCAGGGTAGGGATTGTCCCCCGTGTGCTCAATACTGGTGAGGCCACACCTCAAGTCCTGTGTTCGTTCAGTTTTGGGCCTCTCACTACAAGAAAGACACTGAGGGGCTGGAGTGAGTCCAGAGAAAGGCCATGGAGTTGGCGAAGGGTATGGAGAATAAGTCCTTGGAAAGAAGTGGGGATTATTCAGCCTGGAGAAAAGGAGGGTCAGCGGAGACCATATCATTCTCTACAATTGCCTTAGAGGAGGTTGTAGCCAGGTGGGAGTCAGTCTCCCAGGAAACAAGTGGTAGGACAAGAGAAAATTTCCTCAAGTTGGTGCTGGGGAGCCAGGGGAGGTTCAGATTGAATATTAGAAAAAAAATTTCACCATAAAGATTGTCAAGTGTTGGAAGAGGCTGCCCAGGGAAGTGGTGGAGTCGCCATCTCTGGAGGGATTTAAAAGTCAAGTACGTGTGGAAGGTAGGGACAAGGCTTAATGAGGGGCTGGGCAGTGCTGGGTTAAGGGATGGACTCAGTCATCACAAAGGTCTTTTTCAACTTAAACAATTCCACGATTCCATGAAAGAGCTTCAGAAATACTCTTGATAAGGAGGCCTGCATTACTTTTAGCAGCTTCCTTCAACTGTATCTGTTATATTATTAATACACTGTGCACTTATAAAATCCTTGTGAAGTCTAGGCTTTCTATACAGCATTGTAAGCCTTTTGGTGTGGTGCTCAACATAAGAGTGAAACTAGCCAGGGATCAATAGTTAACTGGCCATTGATTTATGTGTCTACATTGCTAAAATGTGCCCACACAAAGGAAAGCAAATAAGCAAGGAAAAAGTCAAAGGGAACTCTGGCAGTTGCACTTCATTCATTTTGTTCACCTTGTGTTACTGCAGTGAGGGCTCAAAATATGTCATTGACAAATCTGGAAGGCTGCATCATCTGGACCATTGCTACAGCAAAGGCTTTGTGAGAGTTTGTTTTTTCCTTCTTTTTTTTAAACAAATAAGTAATGTAAAAAAAGCTTTGAAAGCGGACTACTGTCACTTAATTTGTATCAGTGTATCTTCATTGCTTGGAAAGGACACCACAGGAACATACATGGGCAAGATCGTCATCCCCAGCCACTACACCATACCCTTCCCTCCCATCCTCACTGAGAAAAAGAAGGAACTCCTACTGACTTCTCTGATATGAGGAGATGGTGGAGTTTGAGGTGACTTTCTTCCAGCTTTCACATTACTAGCCCATATTCATCCTATCTAACAGTGATTAAGTAAATTAGGAGCATCCTGCAATGCCTGGATAGGTCAGTTAAGAAAGAACCTCTCTAAATGTTCCTTGAAGACCAGGATTATAAATTCAGTACCTTACTCTGTCTGAAACCAGGCATCTTTTGCACATGTGAAAAAATATGCCACAGTAATGTGGAAAAGCAGCAGGAATAAATGGAGTAACAATAGAAAACTAGGGGGAAAGTATTTTCATTCAGAATTTGGTGTGTAACTCCAACCAAATGCCTATAAAATCAGCTTTTAAATGAATGTCTCTTTTAGATGTCCTGAAAAGTTCTCACGATCTGCAGTACTAAAAATGTAAATATTACAAAGCAGAACAAGAAGAGTTATTGAATGTGAATCTACTGAGAGAAAGATTACATGCTTCCTCTACATTTCATTTAAGCTTAGTGGCTGTAAAGAATCCAGCTTAGAAATAATTTAATAAACTGAAGATGTGAAGGATGCTACCATACAACTGCACTTTTCAAAACAGTGAGCAAACACTGGAAAATATATGAAATCGCACATAAATGTTTCCATAGACAGGATCTAGTTTCATATCTATGGTTCCACATAAATAGCTTTTTCTTTTAAAATTACTATTTTTATCTTAAGGGGAGACAGAAGTTCAACCCAGATCTTTAAAGGGGACAAGGAGTTCATTCCATAGGCTGAAGATTTAGGCAGTAGACAAAAGGCAGAGATGAACTAATTTGGGGAAAATACTCATTGAGGGTGTTTTGAACCTGCATCTCAAAAGAACAATGTTTCTAAAGGTGAACTGTAGTATTGACCTGTGTCAAAATTAATATTATGAAGTCTCAATTTATTAAAGACAAGAAAGGCATATGATCTATTTATATAAATATTGATTATACCTTTTAAAAGAGGAGTTCAGAATCTCATATTGATCCACATACAAAGTTAAATTCCCAGAATAAGTTTGGAAGATGGAAAAAAAATTATTTGAGCTCATAATCAGAGCTTAGTTTCCTAGAGCAAGCTGCTCTAAGGAGAAATAAATTAGGTTCAATAAAAGGAATTGGTACATAAGGTTTCCAGATAAACCAAACACACTCAGTTTCCATTCCTACTGAGATCACAGATTAGAAGAGGTTGGAGTTCCTTTTGGGAAAAAAATAACATTGCCAAAAGCTGTCTGCCCCTCCCTACATGTGTCTTTAAAGAATGCATTACTAAACGTACTGCCTAAAGAGGCTCAGCCTCAGCTCGCACAAGCAGGAATTGTTCTTTCAGCTTTTCACACGTTGCTTCCAAAGATTATCTCAAGATGGGAGGGAAAATCCCATCTGAACGTTGTCCTTCCTTTCAAAAGTGTCTGGGAGGGCCCAGCAAAGCAAACAGCAAACTTGGAGATGCACCATGCCCTTGGCTAGGGTTTGTTTTGTTTTTGGGGTTTTTTTGTTTGTTTGTTTGAAATGCTGTTGGTGTAGTGCATTGCAAATATAAACTTATTTTGCTTCTTGGCACAGGCCTTGGGAGCTGAGTGACCGGCCCAGTTCTTGCTAAAAGGCAGTGACAGAATTTCTGGCTGTTTCCCCAGTACAACTACTCCTGACTGCTGAACTCCAGAGCCTTGCAGCAGGACGCCTTCTCTGCTGACCACTGGAGCTGGTCAGAGCTAATCCAAAACATAGGCTTGACCTACTGTTAGTTTGCAGTATTCACAATTTTAAACCTTCCAATTTTAAGATTGGAGTTTAAACTTCACAATTTTAAGGCTTTCCAGGTTGGTTTTGACCATTTTGAGAGTGTCTATCATACACATCCCCAGCCAGAATGACCCAACTGCAACATACACATGCAGCTAAAGCCCCTGGAGTGCAAGGGCCAGAGGAGCTGAGGTATTATGCTCATACAATGATGGTGAAACAGACTGCTGAGCAAAGGGAGTTGCAAAAAGCCATGCACTTCTCTGGAGAAGAGCTTAAATTGACTGAATTTCTTTTTTGTTGTTGTTGTTGGCTCATTCTCTGGCGCTCAGTGTATCCACACAGACTGGCACACACTGAGACCCCAGAATGCGGTTTGCCTAAGGTGTGAGGCTGTGCCAGGATTTCATAGGGTTGGGACTGACTGGGTAAGTTTATCCCTGCTTCTCTGGGGCTGCAGTGCGAGTGCAAACTGGAAAATCCTTGGCCTGTCAAATGGGAGATCTTGACTAAAATGAACATCTGTGAGGATAGTCAGGAGCAGGCTCTTGATCATGCCTTGAGACGGCACTTGCAAGTTTGCATGTCTTGAGCATGGTTCCTCTGCAGCTGGCACACACAGCAGGCTGCACAGCTGCTTCACCACTCTCTTCCTGAAGCAGCAACTTGGCCTGGTGTTGTACCCATTATTTATCCATGTTTGGCACGGGGCCTGGGAAAGGCAGAGGAACTGTGCTGCTAACACTGCAGAGAGCCCCTCCACTGCTCTCAGCAGCCCCCCTGCTCCTGTGAACCTCCAGGACAGTGGTCAGCTGCAATGCTGGCCCTGGTCCCCCTGGGGAGGCCCTTCTCACTCATGGGGGATTAGGCCCAAGGGACAGGTGTGCTTTGGGAAGACTGTATTAACAGGTGTGTCATTCCTCCATGGTGCAGGGCCAACATGGTGTCGCTTGTGTGGTCAGGAGGGGTAAATTTCTTCACTGAAAGGGTGGCCAAGGATTGGAACAGGCTGCCCAGAGAGTTGGTAGAATCACTGTCCCTGGAAGTTTTTAAGAAACATGTAGGTGCAGTGCTTAGAGATATGGTTTAGTGGTGGACCTGTCAGCATTAGGTTAATGGTTGGACTTGGTCTTGCAGGTCTCTTCCAACCTTAGTGATTCTAGGATTCTATGAAATCGCTAGCAAAGCCCAGGCTCTGTTTGGCTGGTGGCCCCACTGTGCTGCTCCAAATCTCCAGCTGCAGGGCATCCAAGTCACGGTGCTGTTGGAGCTGTTTGTGATGGGTGCTTTCTGCCACCCACCCTTTTGGTTCCTGCCCAGACTATATAGGGGCATAGGAGGAAGATGCATTTCTGAAGTGACATTCAGTATCAAGCAAAAGACTTTCAACTCTCTTACTGATGACTGGTCAGTTAATGACTGCATTTTGGGACTGGAGACAATAATAAATGGGATTTTAGTGGCCCAAGATGGGAAGTAGCATTTTTTTAATGTCTAGTGAAAAGTCTTAGAGACAATTAAATGAACCACAGGAAGCCTGATCCAGACACTAACATTGCCATCCATCCTGCAACCCTGGGAGCTGTTCCTTCACTAAAGGCAGAAACTGAGCAGTCAGCTGTTAGGATTATGAAAGGCAAGTAGTTCACAGGGTGCTCGGACTTAGGGTTCTGGTTAGGCTTATCCTGTCAACAAATAGGCACATTTCGAGCAGCAGGACGCTCACCTTTGAGAGTGAAAAGCTCAGCAGTGGCACTGGGATGGGGAAGAGAATATCTCACATGGGAGCTTGTGGAATGTGGGATGAAAAGGCTTGGCTGAAATGAGAGGTGTGTGTCAGCACCTCCACGCTGAACATCAGAGGTCTGAAAAAGATCACAAGGAGCCTCAGTTGCCAGAGGCTGGGATTGGGACCAAGCATGAGAAACAGGGACTCATGAGGGTAGGTGACAGTGGGGTCTGGCTGCACAGTGATAGGACAGCTGAGTTCCACACCACCCCTGTAAAGCATGCTCAGCTCCTGGCTGCATTACTGTGAAGGCATTTCATCTTGCTTCAGTCAGTTGTGTGATATATAGCTTCTGTGGGGTGATATTTCTCTGTAAGGGAAAGTGGTATTTCTCTAAATGCTATATTTGTATAGTAATGAAAAATAATGTGAATTTTTTCCTTTCTTAGAAAACACGGTTGTGTTGTGGAGGTAGCATGAGTGGCCTCATCTGTCTCTCTCTGTTTGCAACATTTATTTATCACATTGATAAAAGATAGGTTTCACAAATCCCTGTGAAAGAGTGACTATGGTCTGCTAGTCTTTCATTCATCCTCAGAGTGTAGCTAACTTTCCACGGATATTTAGAACAACGTCATTTAATCTGTAGCACAGTTAAAAGGCTCATGTGTTCCTGGTTCAGAAGTGAGACACACTGGCAACAGTTCTTATTTATTTTATTTGTTTGCCCCAGCTTGAAAACTGAGCAGTCAAAGGAGGAGTTCTCATTTTAATGTGCTGCGGGACTGAGTTGCTTCAGTGAAAGCAGAGGCTGTCATGAAGTTACTGAAGCATAACTCCACTTTTTCGCATTAGTCTGGTCTTTGGCTACAGGATTTCATCAGCATATTTTTTTCTAAATATTAGCAAGTGATGTTGGTCCTTGAGCATTGATTGGTGGATTAATCAAAGCCCTTAACCAATCAATAGGTAGAGGTTTGCATAATAATGAAATCATTTCTGAAGAACTGTGGCAATTGGAATTGCAAAACTTTCTGCTTCGATTTGCTTCTTGAAGGCCTCTGCTTTACCTGCCTCTATTGTTTACCCTTTCAAAGTACTTAGTAACAATGAAGATGCTTCCAAATTCCTACATCTTTCATTTTTCTCTGTGGCTTTGGGGTGTGGAGGGTGGATAAGGGGTGAAGTACCAATCAATAAAACTTAAGTAGTTTGCATACAGAAAAGGTGAAAAATGTAAAGAAAAAAAAGGGAAAGAAATAAAATGGTTTGCATTCTTTTCTCCTTGCTTTTCTGAAAGCTAAAAGTGGGAGCTGAAGTTCATATTCCTTTTCTTTTCTTGTCTACCTTCCCTCCAGGACTGTTTTGCATGATTTCCCTTCCATTGTTGGTACTGTAGCAGTTCTGACCCCTCACTAGCATCTTTTGGTTACTGGAGAGGAACTAGCTTTTGGATGTGTATAAATGTAAATTGATGTGAGAGGAAGGAAGATGACTGCAGGGAAAGATAACTGGAAAGGGAAAGAAGGTTTTCCTAGATTTGAGGTTTGTAACTTCAGTTGAATTTACAGTAAGTTCAGTGTTTGTGTGTGTGGTGTTCCTCTCCTCTCTTCTGCTCCTTACTGTAAGACATGGCAATAACTGGGTATATTTTTAAGGACAGCAGCTTGAAAACATGCCTACTTTGGTCTTTTATTTATGTTTTGTAAAACAGTGAAGAATTAATCATGCACGGTAAGGTGTTGTTCCGTGGGGTAGTGAGTCTGGAGATGCGAAGCTAGGATGCAGAGGTCATTAGCCAGTACATGCAAAGACAAACATCCATGGCCCTGTGATCAGAATCCACATTAAACAGTACAACAGTATTACATGCCTCCTGATTTTGGACCTTTTGGGGTATCCACTTGCAGTTTTTTGTCTTATCCAAAAGGGTTAAAATTTCCCTTGAGCCTGAGGTAAGAGGAGCTAAAATCTTTCTTCAGCTTCTGATTCTGGTATTTAGCTACATTAGATTTGCCTTAGTCATCCTTGTCCCTGCAAAGATGGTGTGTGTGAATCACAGCTTGAAGCAATTTCTCTTTCCAATGTTGAGGCCTTGAGTGTACAAGGCAGTGATGGAGCAGACGTCTTGGTTCTGTCCTGTCTTCATACATCTTCTCGAAACAGAATGCATGATTGTGTTTGACAAGGCACATTCTCACTGATTTTAATGGAGTGTAATTTGAAACTACTTTAGTTAAACCGGGACAGATGGCTGCAGGACTGTGTGTAATTTCATAACAGTGCAAGGTTGCAGTGCTGCTGCAAGGTTATTAATCTGATTTTAGGACAACTCAGCAAAAAAAGGGTATTGCTGTTTTCAAGTAAATGTTGAACAAGTACAAATTAATTCTGCCCATTAAAATGTGCAATAAAAATAATTAAAAACTGTCTCAGAAAAATTTCTCAGAGAAGGTGTTATTTGGATTACTGCACAGTATAATGATTGCATCTTATATTTTTGGTTATTTAACATGCTGAAATTATGCAGTAATGCCTGATCCCAGTCAGGCTTGTACTGGCAGGTGATCAGACATTATGTAAAACTTGTATCAATAAAAATGGACAGAGCCATGAAAATTTGCAAGGGCATAACTAAATTGATTTAATGCAATCAAGACCTGGTTGTCTGTAGACAAGGGGGTTTTTACTGCTTTACTATGCTTATTTTACATATGGCATCTATGTCTCTTTCATGTTTCTCTGCAATAGTTCAGCAAGCAAGAATATGAGTTGGAGTGGTCTATGGAAAGTTTAGCCTAAAGATCTGAAATAGAACAAGAAAGCTTCTTTCAAATTTGTTTTTTTTTAAATTATTCATGCTACAGGCTTTGTTCTAGAAGATTTTTTGATATAGTCTCAGAATAAACATGTGGCCTATCTCACCAGGACCATAGGCTGAACTGCAGGACTCTCCTCCTGCCCCCAGCCCAGTTAGATCTTGTTGCTTATTATTAAGAAAGACATTTTTGAGGGGGAAAGAAAGAGAAAAGATACCATGAAAAGTTTTCTGTGTTTTCAACCAATCTTTTTCATGATGAACAGGCTAAATGGGAAGTGTTCAGGCTGGAGGACACATCTGATTAAAATATATGTTGAATTTATGTTCTTTATTTATGTTTACATTAGCATATTTGTGGAAATCACATTTTCTTCACAATTTCTTTGCTAAATAAAGACACAAATCCAAGAACACTTGTGCATGAGAGTAGTTTTCTGTAAGTGAATAGTGTCACTGAGATCAATGAGAGCAATCACGCATAAGCACATGCATGAGAATTTGTGAAAATTTGGTAAATACGTTGCTGTCATGAAGAAATTGTCCAGCTTTTCTTCTAATGCAGACATGAGTGCTTGCTTGGTCCTATTTTGAGTAGCCCTTATTGTACAAGCCATAAGCTATTCTATTGTGTTAAGCCTAACTGAGGATATTTCTCTTATTTTGTCACAGCAACAAGAGCAAGATCCCACAAATCTATACATCTCAAATTTACCCGTGTCCATGGATGAGCAGGAACTGGAGAATATGCTGAAACCCTTTGGACATGTCATTTCCACCAGAATATTAAGAGATGCAAATGGAGTCAGCAGAGGTGTCGGCTTTGCCAGGTGAAACCTTTGCTCTTACTTTGATTCATGTACATTTTTTCAACTTTGGTCCTTTGCAAATGCTGTCTGTTCTGTATCTCAAAATCTCGCAGCTATGGAAGATGCAGAGTGGCATCTTTATCAGATTGTATCCGTTCTTTCCACCAAGAAGTGCAGAAAGATGTTTGTTTATTGCTCTAAAACCTGGTTAATTCTGTGTAGGTATATGTAAATAAAAATGGCTAGGAGTAGTGAGCTATCCATTCAGGATCGACCGTGGGTAATAATAAATGTCCTACAGCAAAAAGCACACGCTTGGTAAAGAAAACAAGGCCTGTGCTTAGGAGGTCCTGGGGTGAACTTAATGCAGTCTTTCAGTACCTGAAGGGGCCCTGTAAGAAATCTGGAGAGAGACTAGATAGTCTTTAAGGTCCCTTTCAACCCAAACCATTCTATGAAACTGTTTAAATATTTGACAAAGATTTTGCACCGGGAGAAAGTAAACTTAGCAGCTGGAAGAGCAAAGGGTAGGAACTGTAGCTGAAGAAACGTGTCTTCCTTGAAAGCTGCAGCTTCCTTGAACTGCAGCTGTGAAAAGAGCTTAAGAAGAAATATTTGCATAGAACAAGCCCGGATGGAGTAGTCACACATTTTAGACAGAATGGGCAACATATTATTACCATGTACTTCATTGTTAGTACAGATAGACAAGGCTCTATGTTTACTCTCAGGGAATATTTATATAGATTCTCTTCAGCTTGAAACATTATCAAATCAAATAGTTTTCTTTTCAAAAGCCAAGAAATAGAGTGCTATATATAGAAAGGTATTGAAAACACAAATAAGAAGGGAAATTTGCAATTCTGCTGCAAATCATTCTTCTGTTTCAAAATAAAAGGGGAAAAAAATCCTAGATCATTGTTTCTACAGAATATTCATAACATTGTGCTTTGTAGAGGAGGCAAAATGACTTCTTCATCATGCATATTTCTCTGAAATCCATCATATCTTGGTATATCATGGCACTTCTGTTAGCGTCATAATACCACTGACTGAAATGAGGTACCGTGTGATAAAAAGTTAGCTTTCAAGAAAAGGGACATTGTAGTGTTGCCACTGCCCTTGATACGAAAGATCATCATGCCCAAAAAATGTTAAAATAATATTGTCTGAATTCAAATGGGAAAAGGTAAAACACTTATGCTGAATATATGGCACACTGTTCCTTACGCATTCTTGCAGATAATAACATGAATTTTTCTAACTCACTAAATATAGATTAGTCTAAGTCATGGATAAACTCACATTTTTGAAAATTGACTTACTTTGTGAAAATGTATTTAATTATGGAACATATTTCAGGGACCCTGTAATGATCTAACTTGGTAGGTTGTGTAATTCACCATGCAAATGACAGTGGGGTAAAACCTTCACTCCATCAAAGTCTCCCACTGATTTGAGTGAGGCTAAAGTTAATCCAGGAATTTAGAACCATAGTGGAATGCTAACTCCTGTCTTTGCAGAATTATCAATACAATATATAATTACATGACCAGATGACTTTCTTTGTGTAAAGAAGTGCTATCTGGTATCTTTTTACTGTATGTCAAACCAAGAAGGTCGTTAATTTGTTTAGCTTTGCTTGTAGTCATGAAGGTTTCATTCCAGTGTACCTAGGGTAGGAGCATGTTTAGTGGGTACCAATGCAGGTAGGGGATAGAAGCTGATTTTTCAGTCCAAATAAGATTTTAGAAGTTCAAATCAGCAGCCCAGGTGAGGATCCTGGCTATTCTGACCCAGGACCTTTTATCACAGAATGTCTTGCCTGCCTGTGGAATGTGCCATGATGCTTAGCATAGCTCTAAACAGAGACACAGAAGAACTGGAGAATATGTTAAATTTGCATATGCTGAAATGATGCAGCATCCAACAATTTTGAAATGTGATGTTTCAAAGTTATTAATTACATTTTATGATGATTAAAAGTCACTTTCTGAGCCTGCCCAATCATGGAAATAGTCAATCTCATTCATTCCAAAAGCAATCAGAAGACTGAAGGTAGGCAGCTATTGTCAGATTTTTCTTCTAAATGGGTATGATTAGCAGTTTTATAGTACTGCAGGTAGCTACTTAATCATTTACAACCTAGAGAACTTCAAATGTTCTTGGATCAAAATTATCTTAGTTATGTCTGGTGACATAAACAGCCTCTCTTAGAGTATGTGCGTACAAAACTAGCTCTGAATGAATGTTAAGCTTTGAAACAATTTCCTCTCTTTTCTATCCTTCCAAAGCAACTGAACAGATTTTCCTGAATCTTTCCAGAGCATTTCACTGTGGCCTGAGCCAACTGTACCTGGGTACACCTCAGGGCAGATTTTGGGGGGGAGAGTTATGAGCAAGGGGACAGAGAAGGGAAACTTTAGACTTCAACTGTGGCTTCATAAAAATCAATCCATGCTATAAACGCTGCACATCTGTCTCTGCCTCATCCTTGGCCCATACTTTTTATTTCAAGGCCATATTACCTGCCTTCAGACTCTCTGTGGGAGCCGGCGTTCCCCAGGGCTTGCGCTGCTGTGGTCTTTTGGCAGGAGTGTTTCTGTTGACACCAGCGAGCAGAAGCTGAGACTAAACACTGTCCTAGAACAGAGAGAGAAATGAGAAGAAATAGGAGGGGGCAGAAATGCTTACTAGAAGTAGGATATTGAAAAAAAAGGGACACTTATTTGGATGTGAAGCTTTGAGTTCAGTTTGTTGTAAGATTGCCTGTTAAAAGAGGGAATGACACCGTGATGCCCTTGCACAGAATTTCATTGTGACACTTAAATTTGTAGATATTTCTCTTAAATACCTGTTGCTGGGAGTTCATCTAATAATTTCCGTTGCTGATCTTTCATTTTAAAAATGTATGTGTATTCTTCAGAGCTTAGAACATAATCATAGTCCTTCATTCTTAAGAAAAAAATCAGCAGGATGAAACAGGACAAAACAATACAAAGTAAAACAAAACAAACAAACAAAAAACCCAAACAAATGGAAAGAAACTCACAGAAACTGGATTTGAAGACTTATTTCAAGATATAATTTTAAAGTTGATGTCTTATGAGTTTGGCAAACAACATTTGTAGTGTTGTTGAGCGTATGAGTAAAAAGCAGTTCAGAGATAGGAAGAAGATCCTCAGGGGAGCCTGGAATTACTGGATAGGGGAAGGTATTTAGAGCATGGAGGGAGATATTTATCTTCATCCTGAAGAAGCATTGCCACTTATAAAGAGGTAACTGTATCTGCTGGAAGACCTGGCTTTCCACAGGCCCACAAAGAGAGAGTTCCAGATGTTAAAAGGGGAGAAGATAATGGAATGACAAAACCACAGTGGCGGCAAAACAGTGGTGCTGTTTTGCTAAGTAAAAGGTGAAATATTTAGAGAGAGATTTCTGAGGGTCAGTGATGTTGCTATCTTGGAGACATACAAGTGTCAGCAGCACCAGGGGATAAAGAACATTCTGTCAGTTTAGCAAAGCATTTGTGAAGAGGAAAAGTGCTTTGTTCTTCCTTATTCAAGGGTTAATTGAAGGTGGTTGAAAAGGTGCTATAATTTAGCTTGAATAAATCCGTCATCTGGGATGGTGGTACAGGCTTAGATTTTATAAGGATCATTTCTACTTTCAGTCAGAATGATCTGTCACATCCTGTATCTTACCCAGGAAATTGCTTTATAATTGAACATCTCAGGTGAAACTGGAAATCCCAAACATGCTCCAAAGACTTTGTGTGATATCTGTAAAATATTCCAATGCCTGCAAGGATACATTTCCACTGAAAGACCTCCCTGGAAAAGCCTCAGAGCAACACTGCAGGGTAGTGGGGAGGTCTGTGTGGGGATGTACCTCTGAGACCCTCACATTTCCATCTGCTGTTGCAACCTGGAAACATTTTGGTGGACTTTGTACATCCCTTAGAAAATTGATAGGCATGTAGTTGCAGTTTCAGGGAGAAGCAAACTCCAGGGAAGGACAGATGGGTCAGGATGCCTAGACAAATATCAGTGGGACTGCATAAGATGAAAATAAATAAGCAGCTCTGAAAAGTGATGAGGGAGGAAGCTGTAAAGTTGGGAGCCATCAGATAATTTGGCTGAGCAATTTGCGTAATTCAAGCCTGAGGTATCACGAGTTTAATTGAAAAACTCCTTGGGCTTTGGAAAAGGAAGCAAGGAGATATTGGTATATACCTTGGGGAGGGACTTCACTGGTACCACTGAATCAATGAAATAAAATTGCTTTTTATAACCCCACAATAAAATACCATTCAAGTATTATTTAAGTATCTTCCCTAAAGAGATAGTAGTATTAATAATACCATACACAGGTTTGTCACACTCAGCTGAACAGCAGAACAAGCATTTTATGGGTCCTTTTAAATGATAAAGTGCAAAGAAAGAGTTAGAAACCACTAACTTTTTTATTTTGTTTGCTGTCTTGTAACTTAAAACGACCTTGCAAGATTCCTCCCCCAAGCGACATTTTACAACGAAGTCATAAGCTTCTGAAAACAGAAATTTATGATGGAAATGCTGACAGTCAGACAGTCAAGTATTGCACTGCTGGCGGGCACCAGTATAATACTTAACCTGAGACTGTGAAGACAGTAGCATAAATCAACCCAGGTCTAGGTGGAAATGACTGTGTGTTCATACTATTCTCTTCCAGTAACACGAGGAAATTTGTACAACACAAATGGTCATAAAAGAATGTTATAATGCTGTTCCCAGCAAATGACCAAAGTCAAGAGATTCCCAATTAGCTGTCACCTCAGAGCAAAGGTACACATCACGGACATGCTTCCTTCCCTTCCTGACCTAGCTGGGGGGGTCTGCAGTGAGGCATTTAAACACTCTGCTGTTGGGAGTTTGGGCCTCATCCTCATCTTTTCCCTACCTTATTCTTCTGGAAAAGCTACTAAATGGTTGCTTTTCTTTGAGTGCTTACCTTTTTTACTAAACTTAGCTCCTGCTTGTCTGCCTTTTTTATGTCTTAAATTTAGTCTTTGGAAATAATATTCAACTCAGCAACTGAAAAGGAGCAATAAAAACTAGGAAACAAGATTTTTACCTATCACAGGACCATTATTCTATTTATAGAAGCTTTGCATGGATTCCAGTAGAAATGGTTATGCTTCAGTTTCCTCTGAAGAAAAATGAGAGAGATGAGCCTTTAATTTCCATGTGGTTTTTTTTTTTCCTTAAAGGAAGCTGTGCATCTTTCAAAGGTTGTCACAATAATGTAAGTGTAATGAAGGTATTTCTTCTGACCCAAAGAGGTTTCTCTATGGAGAGCACTGTAGATAGAGATACTGTAGGGCAGACAGACAGCTCACCTTAGCATAATGGGTGATGCTGCAAGGTATAGAATGAGCCACATCTCAAAAGGAAAGGAAAAAAGTGGTTTCTCTAGATTTTTTATATTTATCTGAGAAAGCAAACAACCTCCTGTTGTTCAAGCAGACAGCTGAAGAAAATACAGGCAAGACATGTTGGGAAAAGATACAATTTGTGAGCAATGAGGAGAACTTGTCAAAATAAATGTCTTCTTAGGCTGTGAGTGGCAAAAGGAATAGCGTTTTTTCCAACAGAAAATGGATTCAAACCAAAAAAACACAATCATCTTGAAGCAATCTCTTACCAGCCGAAAAGTTGGGGAGATAAGATACCTAAATCTTACCCTGTAAGAATATAGGGGAGGCAGAAAATCACAGGTTGCAGCCATATCAGGGTCTTAGAATGCCTGGAATTAAATTAACAAAATAAATTTAAAAACCTAGCGAATGTGTTTCCATGGAACGATGAAAAACATGGGGAAAACCTCATCCTAATCAAAACTATCTTATAGCTTTAGAGTATTTGAGACCTGAAGATCATTTTACATCACATCTTTTATATCATAGGCAGTTGAAATATTACCCATTACCTAATATTGAGATGATGCTTGTGTCTTACTAAAATAAGACTTTCAGAAATTATTCAAAGACTTCAACCAGAAAAGAAGGACCACCTATTTTCTATCTAATGTTTGCCAGTGAATCATCTTCCTTGCTGTTAAATGTTTCTGCCTAATTTCTCTTTTGAATTCATCTGTCACAACTTTCTCAGGAAGAGTAAAGAAGTCTTTGCTCTATAGTTTATTCTCCCCATAAAGGTACTTATGCCCCTCTAGTCATCTTCTTGCTATGCTAAAGAAATTCAGTTCTCTGGTGTTTATTCTAACTATGGTCTCCATTCTTTGGGCTCCTTTCACTGTATAATACTGTTAGTACCTACCTGCTTCCATCTTTGAAAATGCCTTAAATAGTAAGGAAACATTGTCCTCAAAGATTTATAATTCCCACTCTTGTAAATGTAAACAATATTCATATGTTGACCATAACATAAATGTGGTAGTAACAATTTAATCTTTAAATATTTACTCTGGATATATTAAAAATATAGTCCTGATTATCATTTACATTATTATTATTAAGCAAAGTGACTATAGGATATATGTAAACCAAGCCCACACTTTTCCACTAAGCGGTAATTACATGGTACCAAGTATTTCTCAGGTAATAATTATGTAATCACCATGTTATTCCTTATATAAAAAATGTATTAAGTTGTTTCTTGACAGTGCATCAATCTTTATAAAAAGCATGTATAAGAGCTTTAAGGGGGGATTAAAATAATTTTTCTTTTCTCTCTTTTCTCTCTTTTCTCTCTTTTCTCTTTTCTCTCTTTTCTCTTCTCTCTTTTCTCTCCTCTCTCTTTTCTCTCTCTTTTCTCTCTCTTCTCGTCTCGTCTCTTCTCGTCTCTTCTCGTCTCCTCTTCTCGTCTCCTCCTCTCCTCTCCTCTCCTCTCCTCTCCTCTCCTCTCCTCTCCTCTCCTCTCCTCT
>VZUI01036436.1:0-80397 GCA_013401135.1 Cettia cetti | reverse complement strand
AGAAAGAAAGAAAGAAAGAAAGAAAGAAAGAAAGAAAGAAAGAAAGAAAGAAAGAAAGAAAGAAAGAAAGAAAGAAAAGAAAGAAAGAAGTCAGCCTTTTTGCTGCAATCCTTCTCCTCAATATGTTTGCCAAAGTTTCCAAGTGATGCATTTCATGGTGACATGTCACATGTTGTGTCAGTCATACTGTATTACACCAGCAGACGTGACTGAAAAAGCCCTAAGTGACAGCACAATACAACACATCACTGAGGAAATTGGAAAAAAAAATGTTTCCCCAAAGTATAATAAAAAGAATGCTTTTAAATGTTCCTCCTAATTGTTCTCTCTTTGCCTGCTAAATTCTGTAGGACTTGTGAGCCTTTTTTGAAACAGGCAAAGGAAATGCTATAGTTTTATTTAAGTCTGAGTGTCTGGGAAGTGGATAAAACTATGAGTGTGCTAGTCAGGGTGGAGATTAGAAGTTTACAAGACTGTTCTTTCACACAGTTGAGTTTGTGGCTGGCCTGACACACACAGGTGGGTTGTATATTCTCCTACAATTTGGTCATATTTAGTCTTTTTTCTCTTGCCATTCCATGAAAGATGTGCTGTCCTAAGGTACTGTGGACAGATGTGCTCTCCCACGATCCTAGTTTTAAGCTGCCCAAATATAGTGTATTGCAGCCTGGACTCTATTTTGTTCCACACTGTGAAAATAGCTGCTCAGCTTTTGCACAGCTGTGAGCACAGGAAAACTGAGCCTGTACTTCTGTTATCTCGGTTAAATTCATCTCCGTGACCAAACTTTGCTCCTTTTGTCTCGTTTAAAAGACATGCTTAGTTGCAACCTAAAGCAGGCCTGTAAAAAAGACCTGGGTTAACTTAAGAATTTCTAGTAGAAGACTGTTGATATTTTTCTAAGCCAGACCATCTTGTAGAAATTGTATCTGTGTCCAATAGAATATTTTGTTACTCTGCCATCTCTGAGACAGGGGCTGGATAATATTCACTTACCAGTCCCTGTACTATTTTGGCACTGCTACAGTTACATATCCTTGCCTAGGACTCTACCTGACTGTTGTAGCGTACTTAGACAAGGAGGAAAACAAATCAAGGTAATGTTAATCAAAACATGACATCTCTCTCAAGAAAAGTCCAAGCTGGAAATGATGTATCTAAGTGGGAACAAAAGAAGGTTGGACACTTTTCCACTTGATTGAAGTCTGATTATTGTTGACAGAGATTAAATCTTAATTTAACAGGGTTAATTTAAATTGACAAATGTGACCTTTAAACTGAAATAACAGGGGTCTTTGGCTGAATATAGTCAGTTAAAGTAACACCATTTAAGTTGGGACTTATGCTCTAACATCTTTCCATTATGTGATAAATTACATAGAGTGAATTGCCATACAGTTAGACCACACTAAATGCAAGTGAATGAGACATTTACTCAAGATGTAGCTACGTTTAAGTTCATATCCATGCATTCAAGCAAACATCATGTACATGTTTTGGCTGAGATAACACACATTAGCATGTTAAGCTATGATTACTTAACCGTATGTCTGAGCTTTCAAAAGAAGTATTTTCCTGTATGAAGACTCAATTTATACAATATTTAAGCCAGGTGAATTGCACCAATGGGGTTTAGTGAAGAGAAATGTAGTAGATCATATCAATGATCAATGGTCAATGTTCATGGTAGTTCATGACCATCAATTTCAGATGGTCACATTTGAACAAGTCAGGTCTGTCAGCTCTTGAACTCTTACAGAAGATCGTACTATTCAAAGTGGAACCTGCAGTCAAACTTGGTCCATTATGTATGTGTAAAAATTACCTTACTTTTATATTTGTTTGAACACCTTGTTGCTTTATGTTGCTCCTTGCTGCTTTCTGCTGTACTAGACTCTTAGAGTATGATTTATTTTAGCTACTGGAATGTTATGGGGCAGGCAAAGCACAGGGGATTTAAGAGGCTGTAGAAAAGGCTCATCCATTTTCCAAATCAGCCAGGAATGAAACATAATGCAGGAAAGTTCCTTTGTTCTTGCATCTTCTGCTGATTTACTGAGCTGGGGCAGTGGACCTAACATTTATACATAGGTATTATGGTCCCTTTAGACACATCTATACTTTTTGATGCACATTGCAAGTAATGGGTGGGATATTGAAGGATTAAGATGTAACATTCAGGTGCCTGAAATTGATGTGGGCAGATGCCCAGTCTTAATTCTACATGCCCTACTTAATCTGTGTGAACATGTGAAAAGCTCATTCTTCCAATTCTTGCTGAAAGTCACTCTTGCTCAGGTTTCACTGAGAGGAATTATGGCTGACAACTTTGCTTGCAGACATCTGGCCCAAAGTTTTATGTTAGGGGTGTGTTTTATTATGAAAATATGTTGTCCTCTGGTTTATAACAGGAACTAATAAGCATCAGATATAGCACATAAATATGCTTCCTAAGCAAGACAGGTTCTTTTTTGGAATACACAGCCTCTGCCTTCCATCAGTGTCTTAAACACAGAGAGTTTGCAGTCTTTCATTTATTGTGCTGGACGAAGCCCACACAGGCTAAAGTACCAGTGAAGTCGTTAAGAGGTGCATGAATTCAGGGGGAAAAAGGGGAGAGAAGAAAAGAAAAGCTGCTTCAGAAGACCTTTTCTTTCAAGTAGTCCCTGTTCCTTGTCAAAAGCTTTTGGATCTATGGCCTGTTCCAAAATCTTTTCGTGGATTTTGCATACAAATTCTGCAGAGAGCAGAGGGAGAGGGGAGGAGGGTCAACACAGCAGGGCCTAAGATGTTAGGATGAATCTAAAGTTCCATTGAAACATTTTGCCTGTCTAAAATAGGATTTTTATTTTTTCAAACTACAGAGGAATAGATGGATATTAAAAAAATACCTACTGCTTCCTTTTTCTTGTCGCTCTCTGCAAAGAACCTGCATGACCGTAGGTTGACATGTGACAGATAATTAGTGTTGGGCACACTTAAAATGTTTGCAATGTGAATCTAAAACTTTGCATGTTTACGCAAACTTCTTTGGTCTAGAAACAAGCTTGATAGAAAAGCCTTATTCTTAGGAAGTTCTTGCCACCACCCGATTGTCAAGGAGTCTGAAATGTTGCAAGAATAAAGTACTGTGTGATGTTTCTGTAATTAGGCTTTTCAGTTTTGTTTGGATTGGGGTCGTGCACATCAGCATAGCTCTAATGACGTCAGCTCAGGATCTGCCTCGTAAAATTCAAAGGGAAGTTAAAATAAGACAGCATCAATGTGGGTCAGTCCTTTTTTGTCTTCAAGAGTGATCACTCTAATTTGGGTTTGGTTTGAGATTTCAGCTGCTTGTGCTGATCGTAGAAGAAGGATGTAATTAAACCCCTTCATCCAAATAGCTCTTAAATTCAGTTAAGTGCTGATATATATCACCTGAGCCACATTGGCCTCGTTGGCCACTGGCCACCATGGATTTATCCATATCACATAACTGTGCCAAGGTTCACTGTGACTGGTTTTTCATTTTTTGTTTGCTAGCTAACCATTCCTGGTTTCACTTTACAAAATTTCTGCAATCCAAAAAATCAATTAATTTACAAAGAAATACCTTCTGTCGTCTTATACTATACTCTGAATGCCATAACTGTGACTTCATACTGACTGAGAACCTTACTTGTTTTCCCAGCTGCTGGACTGTTTGGGAACACCACTGAGGAAAACAGCTGGGGCTCCCCTGGGAGGAGCCTATATACACACAGCCTCAGCCACTGGAAGAGAAGATACCATGAACATCACAACTGAGGGTGATAGATGTGCACTGCAGACAAGTATAAACATCATGAAAACAGAGGAAGATGTGAGATTAGTGACGGTCTGAGGTAAAGATTTCAAATTTGAAATAAAGTCCTCTGCAATCATTAGGAATAATGACAGAAAGGGACATCTTTCTCCCTTCTCATGCCAACATTGTTGCAAACATACCTGTAGCACCAAAGCCCAGATCTACTAGGACATGAAGAAGGGGTACAAACAAACTTTTCTGTGTCCAAAGCGTGCTGGCAGACTGATGGCAGGGCATGCCACCTTGGTCTTCCTGCTGGTTGTCCTCCTACATGAGCACATGAGTGAGGAACTGAGAGCATCACAATGGCAACAGTGAGGCTAAATCTGACTGGAGATCAAGAAAATCTAAGTTTATCTTGATTCCAAATTACTCTTCGGAATTTGACTCAGCTGAATGTACCCATGTGATCCTGGAACTGATTTCAAGTTTGCAGCTGTTCTATTATGTGATTTTGCTTTCCCTTGTAAAAGGTATCCATGCTTTAGCTGCTAATGCTCTTGCTTGGTGACAACTTAGCCACAAGGGAAGGATACCTGGTTTGCTATCAAAATGTAACACAAAACCTGCTACCTTCATTATACGTGTTATATAATGGGGTAGTGGTTTCATCTGGGTAGGGTTCAGTTTAAATATACTTTAAAGTGGTCTTTAAAAGGAACTAACTCCTCTGTGAAGCACTATTATAACACCAGGGAGCCCTCATTTTGTGACCACTCCGCTCGATGGATGTGAATGTTCAGGTCAGTATTCACAGAAAGCCAAATTCAGGGCTTTGAAAAGAAGCTGTGATATCTTTAGTTTATTATTTAATCAGTGAGCCAGTTTCAGGCTTGGTTTTATACTCATGACTGACTGTTGAAAGCCTGAAAGATAATGTTCAGGGATAGTAGAAAGGGAAGCAGGCTGTCATTTCTCCTATGCATTCCCCTGACCCACCACATGCTCAGACAAGGATGAGATAGGCTTATCTGCATTTTGATTCTATTCAGTAGTCATTGTCTCTGAAAATGTGCAAATAAAATAATGAAGACTATGATAAAATAGAAAAGAAAAAATATCTCTCTATTTAAAACAGCTGTTTGGGTGCCAGCTGCTTAGTTACAAATACATCTTTAATGAAATCAAACAATCCAGCAGGATTTATTGATTGCTAGCAATTGTTTTAAATACAGTCTGGTAGACTGGGCTGTTTTGCATCCTTTTTTGTCCAATTAGTTCAGTTGGTTTGAATTAGACATACTTTGCTATTATCTTTAAAAATACGACTCACTAGACAGTGCTTTATTTTCCTCCAGAATAAAGTAAGTGTGGGAGAGATGCATAGAATGAAAGATTTTTGACGATATTCCAGCTGTTTAGAGGAAGGCAGCAGTGTGCCTTGTCAAGCTCTTTCACCTTAGCAGCTTCAGTTCAAATCCATCCTGAGATCTTGAATGAAGAGGATGTGGTATTCACTCCTTGGAGCCTGTTGAACAGTGGAAAGAACAAGAACTCCTGTGTTTTTGTGGCACTTCAGAGCCAATTTCTGCAAGAATGATAAGAGAGACCTGTGGAAACTTAAATCTTAGGGCTGACCTCTATCTGCCTGTAGTTCTACTCTTGCTAACATCGAGGGGAAATAAATCAGCAGTATTGCAAGCTGATAGACTAGATGGCGGAAGAAGCCCTTTCAGCCTTTTTTTCTATGAACTTGGAAAAGTCTGCCATTGATTTCAAAATTGAAGAAGTTCTACTCCCAGAAAAAGCTCTGTTTTTTCATAAAATTACATCCCAGCATACCAGTACTAGTCCAAAATCTCTAAGCACCAAGTTATTTTCAGTATGCCTGCATAGCCACTGAAGTATTTATTATAGGCCTGATCCTTAATGATCCCTGATCCTAGGGTTTTTAGATTCAGTGAAGACTGTCTCTGTTTTCCTGGCAATTTTTGTTATGAAAGAATGGAAGACTCAGATCCAAACATGCATGCTGAATGAAGTGCTGCTGATTTCAGCTCTTTTTTCTCTGCTTCAGTGAGCATGAGAAATAGTGTTCTAAGTGTTGGACACACCTCACAGAACCACAGTAGCAAGCTAGGATAACCATTCAAAAGCACATGCAGATAAGAAAACAAATGGAATAGATAATTGACTAAAAATACTAATGTGTTTTCTTGAATGATGTGTTTAGACAACCAAGTGCTGGCATATGATATATTGAGGGTAAACTGTAGTTTGAAACTGTAGATGCTCAGGCCTAACACTGTGGGATAATACTTTCAAAGTGTTCACAGACAAGTGGCTTTGTTTTGCCCCTATAACAGCTATCCACAGAAGCAGACCTCGTGGCATTACAGCTATTCCGGTGCATAGGAACTGCTGATACCAAGTGTGCAGAATGGCGCTCCTGTTTACAAACTGAATGGTTCACATGAAACATTCTGCCTTATCTGAGACTTGCTATCCTTTCAGAGTGCACTGTGTTTAATTTGCACCCCTATATTACATTACCTTTTGATCTGTGAGGATGAAAACAGCACGTAACATACACCAGAAAGCAGCCTGACACTGCATCACCAAAATAACTCATATTATCTTCATATCCTACTCCAGATCTGAACCCTTTGCTGTAGATCCATGTATTAATCTGCCTGTGTAATCAAATACAGAAGTCCTTTTCTTCATGTAACACACAAATCCCTGCCTTCTTCCAGGCATTTTATCCTAACCGATAGCATGGCTCAGGTTTTTATATATGCTCTAAAATGACTGGCAATCTGTTCACTACTACACTAGGGTGTTGTGGTAGTAGGGTAGAATCATTACATGGGCAAATAGGGTGCACCCAGACCTGTCACCACTGCAGCAAGGTTGGAACAGTGGGACAGCCTGGTACCCCTCCACCTATTGCTCCTCAACAAAGTTTCAGCATGTCTTCCAGCAGACTAGCTGTGGTGAGAAATCAGCCACTTACTAGGTACAGCATCTGCTTAGAGTTAAATGCAAATCAATAAGACCACTAAGACCACCATCCTAGATCAGCACCTGATAAAAAGTCATTGGCTAATGGTTTTGATATGTTTTTAAAGGCTATGCAGAGCAGAAAATCATCTATTAAAATATATGCTACCACTGAAGAAGGTCTTTCTTCACAACATGAGCTGATACTCACAAGGAGGAATAGCTTTCTGTGGGCTGCAGATGTTCCTGTTTTTGCCTGTGCTTTCTCTTTCTTTCAGACCTATCATCCACAGAAATATGCCCCACAGATGTTGCTTTTTTTAAAGATATATTCTTGTCCTGGCTTCCGTTATATGGAATTAGTGGCTGATAAGAGATCAGCTGGCATGTCACTGCATGGTGGCAGGACCCTCTGAGAAATGTGTGAGTGTGAGGGAAAAACTTTTTGACCATCTTCCGTGGTTGCTCAATATCATAGCAGTAAAAGGAAACCATTGCAGCTAGTGCTTGATAGAGCTGCATTTTATATTCCAGCAGTCTCATTTCAGTAGGTGAGTGACTTGTAAGAATATAAACTGCCTCATGGTTCACTGGTACTTCGTCTCCATTCAGAGGCAGGTCCTTTGATAGATTTTCAGAAGCAGTTACAACCACAGAAGAGGCAAAGAATGAGTGTCTGACCTCCCTGAGCAGGTGTTGTATAAACACTTTGTTTTAGGCAAAGGTTGAGTTCCAGTTTGTACATATTAGCTAGATAAATGTTGGGGTGGGAAACAAAGACAAAAGAAGACTAAATTTCATTTCAGACTCCTACATGGAAGGGATGCAAATTCTTTTGTGTCTCAGAACTAGTAGCTCAAAGGTATCTCTGAGGATCAGTTCTAAATTTTATACAGCTTATATTTGGTTGTTGCCTTATCATTAATGCCAATATATAACCCTGTGGATAACAAAAACCTTCTCCAAATCTCAAAGTTTAGAATAGTTGGAACACTGTAATTATGAAGACATTCAAGAATTGAAGGATGTAGCAAAAGTAAGGCTTTCAATATTTCAAAGACTATATTCCCTTGACACGGAATTATAAAGTAGTGGCCATAGACCAACATTTCTTAAAATAATATTATTTTTATTCCATAGCCCAAGGAACTGAACTACAGTTGAGTCTCTGCTGTGCTATATGTTGATGTAAACATATTCTTACTCCTATACAAGCCAAAATCAGAAAATATTTCTTTTCCATTCTACCAATTTATTTAAAAACTAACTCAAATTAAAAATTTTGCTGCCCTGCAGGTAGTACATTTGTCACCTCCTCTCCAGCTGAATAGAGAAAACAGCTAATCTGACCTTTTACAAGCTGCATCTTGGTAGCACTCATCTTGTGTGAAGACAATTCAAATAGCAAAACCAGGTGAAAACATAGGAAAAGGCCCAAATACATAGAAAATCCAGTGGTGGAAGCAGTCTGGTAAAGTGCCTACTTCTGTAACTTGCACAACATAGCTTCTCTTGACGAAGAAACTCATCTAGACAAAAATAATATTCCCTAAAAGATGCCTGTTTCTCTCACCCATTGACACTAAAATGTACATGGGTAACTGGCTCAGGTGTTTACTTTAAAGTTAGATGAGATCAATCCTGTGAGACATGGCCTGTCAGACCAGAGCAGAGTTCTGTGGTAGTATAAGGACAGAGACAGATCTATAGTTCAGCTTCTCACCAGGAACCATGAGATTGTCCATCCTGCTTTTAGGAACATAATTTTATATTATCTGCATCACCTGGAGAAAGGGTTAAACTGAGCTCCTATTTGCTTGTCCATAACCATATGGATCCTGACTTCCCTTTTATGACAGACAAATCCAGAAGCATCTCCAGCTTTCTCCTTTCCCTTTCTTGGATGTTTCCTTCAGGGCTAATTTGAAAAACAGTTATGAAAGGAGAAGATTGACCTGGAGAAAGGTAAATGCTTTTAGAAGTGCTTTTGATACCACAGTCACAAAGATTTTCTATATCAAGAGTGTGTGGGGATGGATTCTAATCTGAGAGGTTTCACATTCCTTAAATGTATGACTCAGAGTAAAGCCATTTTATATTAGAAGTGGTTTTGTCACTTTCAGAATAGATTGGCGGGAAATCTCCTGCTCCAGATTTCCTACTTTTTTTTTTTTTCTTGATTCTCAGCATTGGTCATTTAACCAAAGCAAATTTGTTTCAGAGTCACAGAATGGAAAGGACCTCTAAAGATCATCCACTTCCAGCCCTCCAGCATTTTGCACTAGGATCTGATTACTCAAAACCCTGTCCAGCCTGAATATTTTCCTCATCTTCCACTGGGATGCCCTTATAATTTCCATGGCAAAAAATTCTCCCCAAAGCTGGCTAACATGGCAATCAGGAGGCTCTAGATAAATGGAAATTGAAAAGTCCTCAGTTGCCTTTGGGACATTATTAGATTAAGAGGACTTTGAATGGTATATTTTTATATTACTTTTTCAGTTTTAATGAGATATCTAGAAACTGCTGTTCCAACTTTTTGCCAAATCCCATCAGTGCAGTAGTCATGCATCCCAGTGTTTATTAATAATTTTTATCACAGTCTGAAATTACCTAAGAGAACTGATGAGTGGTTTTGGACAGCTTGACTTATAGTACACTGGCCCAGGCTGGGAAGTGACAGGGGGTTTAAGTCCTTCCTGTCTTTACTCTTCTTGTTTTCTTTTTTCAACATGTGGTATGAAAAGAAGAGAAGCAAGCATGTTTCATTTTACATGTTCAGGCATGTAACAGCTAGTCATGCACATGAGATTTGGCATCCATAAAACCAGATGTCTCTTGTAAAAATCAGGTCCAAGTATTTTATCCAAATTCTTATAAAATTCTCTGTTTGTCTACTTAAGGACACATAGCATTGAAAATTTACAGGGGTAAAATTCAGTCTGGCTTCAAAACCTTGCAATGTTATTAACTGAGACTTTATTAAAAAAACATAATTTGCAGGCAAGCACACTATTAACATATTAATACTCTGACCCTTTCTGTATGAGGCTCATGAATTCAGTTGTGCTACATCTGTAGGATGCTGTGACAGAAGTAGAAAAGTGAGGTAATATAGCTCAATTACACCAATCAAAAGGTTGCTGTGTTCAAAGACAAGGATTAGTGTTAATAATTTTTCTCCAGGGAAGAAAATGCTCGATCCAGGTTCCTTTAGGGCCTGTAGATTCTTGTCAGGATGCAGAAGGAAAAGAACTCACATAACTAGGTCATTTCAGCTCCTTTTGTTTGGCAAGAATGGCCAATGAGATAAAACATTGGGAAAGGTTTTCCTCCATAATTGTTATTTTGTTATCATTGACTACATTTACTAGGGTTGTATAAATACATTGGTAAATAGCTATTGCTTAAACCTTTAAAAATTGTCATTAAAACACATAAGCATTCTTCAGTATTGGTTCAAGGCTCTCAAATAACATTAATTATTATACAATGGAATGATAATTAGAGACAGTGCATAAAATGCAAAGGTATTTTTGCATTTCTCTTCTTATTTGCTATTTTTAAATTGTTTGCTGTGTTGCAGTAACACAATGCACCTGAAACTGGCACAATACATCTTAGACATACTATTTACATTTGAAATGGGAATAAATGTCTGCAGTGAGTTTATAAAAAGTTTAAACCCCTTTTTCATCATTATAATAATTTTCTTACAATAAAGAGATGTGCAAGCAGAATATGAGATAAATTTATAGAACTTGCAGCTCCAGTAGATGAACAGCTCCTGTAAGTTCGATGTCACTGGTGAGTTTTAAGGAGGCTAATAAAGGGCAAAATCAGAGGGGAAAGCATCTAAGGCTGATTAAGCTCAATCGGGCAGCTGTCAAAGATAGTAAAGGCTCTTGTCAGTGCCCCTCTAGCCCCTGCCACAAGCCAGGAGAGTAATACCCCAATTTGTCCACCTCCAAATATTTTTACCCATCTGGTCTCATTAAAAAATTTACTGATACTATTGTGACGGCTTTGCTGTTTTTCACTGGAAGCTCTCTCTGTCTTTACTTAAGGCAAGTGTTTGAATTAGGGCAAAATACGGTGGTAGATAATGGAAAGCAGGAACATGAAGGTACCGTCTGTTAAACCTATTTATATTCTGATATATTATTAACACTTGTCTTGGATTTCTTTGAAATTTCAGGACTGAAATTCAGTCCCAGATAAGTCAATGACAAAACTGTGTCGCTAAGATCTTCCTCTGATAACAAGTCACAGAAAGGGGAGTGCAAGGCAGATTCTGTGCTTTTGTGTTCACTGTGTGCCTGGTAATTCTTAACTTCAGTCATATAGTGTTGGGTCACATTATAAGCTTGTCACATGCAAATATTTCCATTCTTTGGTATACCACCATTTTCAGTTATTTTGAATTCTTCAGGTGAATAAAGTGGCCTCTATGAATTTGAAAGAGATTGCCAAAAATATATGCTGTACTATTTCCCCATTAACAGCACACAATTATTTCAGAAGAAATTTTTTGTGCTCTAGTATATGTATATAGGTAAAATAAATAATTCATGCAAAACATACTGTGCATATTGTGTTTTTCTCCAGTTATTACAGGAATATGTTATTAACATGCTTAGGCTTCTGTAGAGGTTTCATTTTTCATGTCTTTTCTACATACTTCTAGTTTCCCTGTCCTTATGAAGTTCCTAGCTTCTAAATAAATTATGTCACATTGAAATGTTTTATGGGAATTAGAGACATAAAAATTAGGTCTTTGGGGGTACAGATTTAAATGACTTCCTGTCTTCTTAGGTGTGTGACTTTTCTCTCATTCACTATAGATTTGTGTTGTTAACAAGCTAGAAAGAAGAGTGATATTTTTGTTTAAAAATAAGAATTGTGGTTTTTTTCTCTTACACAAAATAAACAAAATCAATTATTTCAAGTGCTTTCAAACTTTGTGCATTATAAAATCTTCTTGTTTAATTGCCATGTTTTTATTAAATCAGATTGTTTGTGTTCCTATTTTAACTTATTTTTAATCACAATGCAATAGTAGTTCTAGGTGACAGCTAACAGTAGTGGTCAAAATGGAATTTTCCAGCTTTACTATAATGTATCATTATATTTTTTAGGTGACACTTCCTCGCATTAGACATGCTTCACAGAATTTGTCTCCAATGAATTCTCATTTCCTACAAGAAATATGTAGCATCAAGTAATTTACAAGAGCTCTAACAATGGTTTATTTTTTCACAAAGTATTGTGTCACTACTGATTTATACCAATGAAAAGGATAGACAATTCAAGTAATACTTACATGAAGCAGTGTCTAGAAATATTCAAAACAAGAGTCCAGAGGTGTGAAAATCGTATTTGCAACATTTTTTTCTCTCACTCAGAGTTTTCAGTGGATTTTGTTCAATTTTACAGTTTTGCAGCTCAGTTTGCCAGAAGGGCAAATTTAAGAGATTATTAGCTGATATAAATGATAGGCGTTTTGCATTTATTAGTATACCAAGTACCTTAAATCTACGACTTCATGTATTCCAGTTCCTCAGAATCAGAGTTTGCAGGTACATAGATTCTCCTGGCAAGATTTAAATCATGTTTTGGTCTTGGGCTTTATGCAGTTGTAGGCAGGGTATTGAGTCGGATTTGCTTCTTGAAACAGGGCTCTGTCACTAATTTCTTGTATGAAAGGAAGCCAGAAGGAGACTTGATCAAATGGCTACACTCCTCTTCTTAAAAATAATAAAGCAAAAAAAAAAAAATAATCTTAGACCTCAGGAAAAGGGGTGATGGCTTTGACAATTATAAATATCTTGTGAACTGTGGTCACTTGCAGAGAAGAGTTTTATTTTCCAGCCTTATCGAGTGACATTCTTTTAGCCAAACATGGAAGTCTAAAATTTGTTTCTGAGTTAATCAATGTAAGCTTCTGTGAGGTTTTTATCTTCTTTTCTTCATGTTAGAGCTGGGATTAGGGTTAGGGTTAATAACCTCCCTTTATAGTCAACAGAATGAAACAGGTATTTTTCTGAGAAGTGTATCTCATTAAAAGGTAGACTTCTGAGATAAGTCAAATTACTCATGCCTTAAAAGCTCTTATAAAGCTCTACTGTTGAAATGGACTCTAGGTTGACTATCTTATAGATAAATATTCTGTTCATGGCCGATGCTGAGTGAGATGAATCCTGCACTCCTCATCTACGCACAAGAATTATGAACTTTTTGACTTAAAAAAAATGTGCTGACATATCCTGCTCTATTTTAAGCATATTTAAGAAACTGAGTGATATTTCCCTAGGTCTGTCAAACACTATTAATAGGCATCAGCAAAGAGGGGTGGCTTGTGTTTAGTTTCATCAGCACAGATTCATTTTGTGCTTGAAGCACTTTTGAGCACTTCTGTTCAAGGCTACACAATGAGGTCATGAGAAGGGGAGAAAGCAAACCCTGAATCCATTTTCCCTTGTGCATTTTGAATAGGGTATGAAATTGTGCTAATATAATTCCAATAAAATCAATCATTTTTTAGTATTCTCAACCTAAGAAACAATTTTGCCATTTGCCTCCATGTAACACTGCGTCTCTCAGCTTATTACCAGCAGTGTGTAAAAGACACAGATGCAAACTTATCAAAGACTAACCAAGACAGGGTATCTCTGATCCCTTGATTCCCTTAGGGGAACTCCTTCCACTTAATGCTGCGCAAGCTAGTTATTTTCTCAAGCTCTCTGGAGGCTTCTGAAATTTATTTCCAAAGGTGTCTATTCGTAACGTGTTGCTTTTTTTAATACTGTTTTGCATTTATTTATAAAGTGGAATTTATGCTTTTTTTTTTTTTTTAATCTTGTGTGAGATATTTCTTTCCTCTTGATATTCTCCTACTGCAAGATAACCCCTTATGAGGGGTGAAAGATGCACTCATTTTTCAAATTTTCTACTGTTTCTCATGGAGGATAAATGTGTGCTGACTCACTTATTTAGCAGAAAATTCACTTTAAAATATTCTGATTTCTGCAATATATAACCATACCTCCATCTCAAAGAAAATCTAGTTTCAAGAGAGCTTTTTTCAGGCATTAGTTACACAGAGGCATAGTTTTCAAGTATGCTAACTCTTATTGATTAGGAAATCTCAGAGGCACCTAGTAGTACATCAATGGCTAAGCCAATAAAAACAAATAGCATTGTAACTGATCACACACATAGGCAGATTCTCAACGGGTGTATATCATCTTTGGTTCATTAACCTCAATGAAGCTAAATGGATTTTACATCAGCCCCAGATCAAACTTTAATGTGTGAATCTGTTACAAAAAACAAAAAACAAAAAACAAAAAAAAGAAACTTTTATTGAGAGATCAGAATTTGTAACATTTTAAATGCCTGTGTTGCAGAGGCTGAGTACAGCTGTGTGAAAGAATTCTGCCTTTACTAAGATATTTCCAACACTTCCTGACAACCTAAATTCTTCAGGAGAAAGAAAAGAAGAGTACTCTTTTCTTATCAAACTTTCATGGATCTGTCTTCATTTTGGTTTAAAGTTGTTTGAGGGCTTGTGAAAGTTGCTACAGAAATAGTTCTTGAGACTGAAATGTTGCTGGATCAGAGAATAGTAACTACACAGTGTGTGCGTTCTGAAAACAACAACCACAAAATAAGGGGTGAAACCAGCAAAAAATCTGGGATGTAAATTGTGCTAAGGGAAATTGAGATTGATTCTTCAATTTTTCTGCTGGACACCTCAATGCCTTGCTTCAGCACTGAGCCCTTGTCAAATCTTTGGATTATTGTAGAAACATAGTCTCTACCCAAATCTCATTGCTGCTTCTGTTGACAAAAGCATTATGGACAGTGTAGGTTTTGAGACAGTACAGTTTGGCACATCTTTTCTCTAGGATATGTGACTACTTAAAATTTCAGCCAAGAAATTTTGGTGTTGAATGCATATTAAAAGAATAAATAAGTGTTCCAACAAAACCAAAGGAAAACAACATACAAACCAACTTTGAAGTGGAGAAGTAAATGTTGTTATTTAGATGAAACTTTAACAGCCCTTCAAACTATTCATAAAATAGAATTCTGATGAGTCAGACAGCTCAAAATAAACTGAGAAAAGTATTGTGCAATAGCTCTTGAACATGTCCCTTCTATTTCCTGGTCTTAGTTAAATTATCATTGACACAAACAACTGTATAACTTATGGGTGAAATTGTCTTCTTTTGTAGGTAGTGTGCTCAGGAAAAAATAATGTATTTAATCTTTAGCTTCACAGGTGGCTAATAGAGGGACAATATTTCTGTGACAAGACTGCCTGTAATAGTGTGTCCCCTTGTTCTTATTATATACTTGTGATATTCTTAGTGTAGTTTTTGTATCTGTGTATTGAATATGTCAGAGTATATGGACAGAAAAGTCAATGCAGATGGTGTTAATAAAGTCAGGCACAAGGTGCTTGCATATGTACTCACTGGGTAATGTTTCAACACTCGTGTTTCATATTAGTGGCTAAGGCAATAAGCTTGACAGAAATTTTGTTTGTTCTTTATGTCTACTCACACTAATGATTGAAAAATACTGCAGTGAATAACTTTATGCATTTTCTGCTTGTTTTTATTTTTGTGAAGTGTTGTTGAAGACTTACTTAACTTATCCATCAGACAGATTCTGCGTACTTCTAAAGTGAGATAAAATAGATAAAGTCCAGAACCTGTCTTGCCATTGTAATATAGTAAACTAAATGTAAAGTGGAATAAATGGGTGACACAGAAATGCAAAGTGTTTCTGCTAATCACATGCCTTGATATCTCTCCTGTTCTTATGATATTATGATGCCTAGACATCGCAGAGAGCCTTTTTCAAGGAGTATATTAAGAAGTATGCAACTCAGATTAAACAGGGCAATACTCACACCTGTATTCTGGCCCTTTTTCTTTTATGTAGAGAGATGCAAACATTGTAACCTGGGCCGGGTGTTCCCAGGCTCAGTGGTGGGGTAGTTTTAGAAAGAATAGGAAGACTACATTTCTCATGGGTCCAGGATGATTAACTAAAGGGGACAGCTGGAGGATGGAGAAAGCTACATTTCAAGGAATGTGCAAACCTCCTTCCCACTGGATACATACTGGAGGCCTTGATGGTTCCTTCTGGTCACCCTGTGCTTCCAAGGGCTTAGGAACAAGGACAGATAGTGATGACTGCAAGTGAGTCTGATAAATTTTCAGGTGAAAAAATTTCTCAATTTAAAATAGCCTGAGAAAGGTTGGATGGCCCAGTGGGAGATCACCAGCAGTCCATATGACAACAATTACAAGTCAAGCTATATGGGGGGCTTTTTTGCAGTTGGGAAAATTTACCAAGGCCACCATCTCTCTTTCATGATGAGCAGTACCAGCTTATTTCCAGGAAAGTGTATGAAGTCTGTAGACAACATTTTGCTGCTTTAATTTTTTGATTCTTTATTGTTCCATTTTGGTTGGGGATGGCATTAGCAGATGACTCAGGAGTGTGCTAAAGCCATATGGTCTTGTGTTTGTATTTGAGGACAGGTACTCAAGGGATCCCCTGCTCTTCGACTACTGAGAATGAAGAATGTGCACTGTGAGCACTTCAGTATCCTGGTCAGCTACATCAGCTCTTACAGCATCTGTGAAAATCTAGGAAAGTTTCTATACTTTCCTTACAAGGTGAAATCATAAAAGTTCCAGGAAGAGAACAGACCTGACTCATAGAAAGGACTGAACAGGGACCTTTTGACTTTCCATATCATTTTCCTAACACTGAAATTCACATATTTTGAGATGCCATTGTATTGCCTTATCCACAGGAAAAAAAAAGAGTGTAGACTGATATGAGGTGAAAAGCATGTATAGCTGAGAATAACAGTTGGCTGCAATTAAATTATGACATATGAATAGTCACTCCAGAGAACACTGTGGGATAAATGGCAGAGGATGGCCAAGGACTAATCACATCTTCTTCAAAAGGTGTGACCTCCCACATTAAAGAGTCTTTAACACCATGCTACGGTATTATTAACTCAGGTGAGTGTCAGCGAATAACAGCAGTTTAGAGGGCTTTTCTTTGTCTTTCTCCAATACAACAGCTGACCAGACTTATTTGATTAAGGAACCTCTGGCAAGAAATGAGCCTTGGTAAGATGAACCTTGGAGAAAAGTGTGTCAAAGAGAGAATATAAAATACCCCAATATACACCATTGTCAGAAACTCTATTCTATTTGTATTTTGCCTTTTGTCTTATGTTTAGTTACCAACATACTGGTGTGTCCAACACACAAGGATTATTTCAAATTGTCTTTTTCCTGTTATTATCAAAACCATAAAAAAAACCCCACCAAACAAACAAACAAACAAAAAAAACCAACAAAAAACCAAAAACCCCACAAACAACAAAAAGCCACAAACCACCACCACCAAAAAAACAAAACCCTGGAAGATGTTTTCTTGAGTGTCTAGTTTATCTCAGTTGCAGAAACAAAGGTGCTAGACCCATAGAAAAAATCCTCCTCCCACTGTAGACTCAAATTTGAACAAGTATGACAAGTTTTTCCTATTTCTGAGTCATTGTCAGATGAGACCCACAGAATGAAGTACAGGAATGAACTGTATGAAGTCTAGACTGCTTTCATTACGTGTGGAGTTTTCAGGTCCACAGCTTTCAGTTCTCTTTTCTATCTGCAATCCACATCAGGTTTTAGCATTCTTTCTGGAGGAAGCAGAACAGGAGAAAAAGAGGAAGGCAGTTTTCTCCATGAGTGGTTTCTGTTAGCACCTGTTTGCATTGTTATTCACCTGAAACGGTGGTGGGCAAATGTGAAGACTCATCTGGATTTCTCCAGGAGAACTAGAGGAAAAGTCTATGAAGAAGTTGCAGTAGTTGCTATGTCCGAAATGCAGAACACCAGAACAGAAAACGGAAAAGTTTGCTCTATAGTATGAAATCTAGCTGCTGTGTGCTACAGTGCATAATGCAAGTGTGCAAATGCTAGAAACAAGTGAAGTCTAAAACATATATGGAAATGAAGTATAAAAAATATATGACATTTGGGGAAGCAAACAGTACTCTAGTGCTTGATTCAGGTTGCATTCAGATTTGTCTTCCTATTATGTGCAGATTTTTCCTTCTTTTTTTCTTCTGGGACTTCTTGTTTGTTTGTTAAAGCTTAGTGAATATGGACAGTATGTTCTCTTTCCTGCTTACAGAATGGAGGAACTGCCCACCAAAAATCTTTTATTTTTCATGTCCTTAAATTACTGAGCAAATCATTCTCCCCAACACATATATTTCTACTCCTTCAGTTTCAAGCTATCTAGAAATCCTGCCCTGCTGGCAAGTTAGGAAGGGCAAGCTTAGATCACATAAAAATTTCTGGTAGGAAGTTTTACTAAAATCATGTTTAACTCCTTGCCTCATGTCTGACACCAATCTCAGATTCTTGAAAAAGGACTTATCAAGGAACAAAAAACCACAGCCAAAGTGATTCTGTTTGAATGAATTAAAGGTGCCAAAGCTTTTTCTCCTGTCCTAAGATCCTGATGAGTCCAAGTACTTGTCTACATTGAAAGTACACAAGTGCATTCACACTTACACATATCAAATGTGTTACTGGATAAAATTACCAGCCAACAGAGACCAGAGCTATAAAGAAGGTCTGGGCTGAGAAGCAACCTGGGAATTCACGGATCTCCCCTCTACAGACTGAGCAGGAGACCAGATGTTTTTAGGCTTGGTGGCCCACCCCCTTCAGCAAGGGTGAGTTCTCTGCAGTAGGGCAGTGAGAGTGAAAAGGAATAAAATGGAATATTTGGCTGTGGGGGAATGGGTGGAAGAAGCTGCATAATGCAGGGACAACCAGGCCAGTGGTTTTTGGAAATATTTCAGTGTGAGCCACTTGTCTGTGCCTGTCAATGCATAAATAAACTGTAACTTTTTAAAGGATGACTAAACTAGACTGAGTATCTAAAAACTGCTAAAAATTTTAACTTTAATGAGCACTTAAAAAATGTATCTTTATGATACTAAAACTAATATACATGTTTTTAAGGGAAAAAATTATAAGATGATGTTCTTTATATTTATGCTGTCACTCATGCTTTGACTCTGATCACTTATCTGGATAATTAAGCAGTATCACTGAGGAACCAGATACCAGAAAGCTGATATTAATCCATCCCTCTTAATAGTAACGCAAAGCCACTGGGGTGGAAAGCAGCCTAGTCTTCCTAATCCCCTTTTACCAACATTTCGGCATCAGCATATCTCATTTATTTTCAAAAGTGGTTCGAAACACACTATCGCTGGCTTAAGTCTAATTTAGGCTTTAAATCAAAATATATTAAGAAATGCAAAAATAGTCGAGATTACCAAGATTTCTTGAGGGAATGATTCACAACCAGCTCATGTCCCTCTGACAGGAACTGGGGACAGCTAAATGATTGTTGTATGTCTGCATTGCTTTAAGGTACAACACTCTCCTTTGAATTAAAGGAAGGCAGGATTACAGTGGAGACCTTGAGATCCCACTGCCATACTTATCAGGTATATGTTAATGATAGTCTGAGCAACTTCTACAGACATAATTCACCTGCCAGTGCTGCAGAGTCCAAGGCTATTCTGTTCTCTCCCTTGTGTGCATGTGCCAGTGATTATGTGAGCCTTGTTGTTCCCTTCAGAGTATTCTTGGCTCCTCAGAGTATTTTTGGGTTCAGTTTCAAGACTGTCCTAAAGCCCTTGTTAGTCACTGTTAGTCCCATTATTCCCTCGTGCATTTTGAGGCAGTTTGACTTGAACCCACATGAATCTGACACGTACCACAGCAGTAAAGGCGGTGGGTAATTGTCAGAATAGGAAAGCTACACACCTGTCCCTTCCCCGCCTCCTCCATGCAACCAACCTGAAACAAAAAACCCACACCCAGACTGAACATCATCCTAAGGCTGTGCTCATGGTGCAAAAGCATAACCCTAGCTTGATGACGAGTTTGGGCTCTGCTCTTGGCTTCTGGTGTGAAGCAGGTCCAGCTGTCTCACTTTCTATGGCAACCTCATCCATTCAGCCCTAGTCTCAGGTGGCTGGGCAGTTGTTTCTAAAGGGAGACAAGCTCCAGATATCGGTGCTTTTGAATCATGAATGGCAACTTTGATTTTGAAAGTTGCCATTCAGGTTGTGTATTCTTTACTGTCTTATCATCATATTAGCTACTGCTGACATTCCCCTGTGCATATTGAAGCCGTAATACTTTGAACTCATAGCTGAAAAACTAAACATATCATGACAAAAACAATAGAAACCAAGTTTAGCCATCTACTTTAGTCCCAAGGTGATGCCTTCTAGTTCCTGAGGGTCTTTAGGAGAAGCTGAGAAGACATATGAGTCCATTAACCTTACCTACTAACAAAGTTTTCAAAGACAGTGTAATGGGGACAGAGTCCATGTGTCATCACAGTAGAAGTATGAGGCACTTTCACCTTTTTTTTGTGGCTCAGAGACAGACTCACTTCTGTGCAGGAACTTTCAGGAGACTGCTGGTTTCCCATGTATATTTTATCAAGTGTTAGTACCACCAAACACTGTACAGATGGGGGAATCTATGACTTTATAAAATAATTAGTCTGCTATTTCAATGACAAGAAGAAACAGCAGCATGTAGGCAGCAAACTGAGGTGCTGCTTTTACCTTCCTCATCATTTTTTTATTTTTATCAAAACAAGAAAATATTTTTACATGATAGGCCAATAGTGCCACTGGAATTGAATTAGAGCATCCTTAATTAATATGTCAGAATATGAGAAATGATGAAAATATGTATAATTTAATTCTTGCACTAAAAACAGTATTATAATATGTGACTAAAATAGATCAGGGCATTTTTGTGTATGTGCTTTTTATTTTATCCCTTATATTTTTATTTTAATTAAAAAAGAAAAAGGGGTTCTGGTATTTTTGCACTGTATCTTGATTAGCTATTACATACCTGGCTAAGAGATGGGTCACCCCAAAAATTACACACTATTTGTGAAAATGAAAAGAATTTTCCTAGTTCTATGAGTATAGTGTTATTTTCAGGCTAATATACAGTAGTAATAGCTTGGCACTGTGGCAACCTACATTGTCGATAATAAGAAGCTGTTTGAGACAGGTGCTTGAAAGAGCAAACTTCTTACATAAATTAAATACCTATTTTCAACTACATGGCTCCAATTTTCAAAGGCAGTGAGTGATTCTGGGTATTCTAGTTTTCCAGGGCTCAAAATCAGACATATGCAGAGGGTTTGATTTTCTAATTTTCAGTGTTTATGGAAGATCCAACTTCATTAAAATGTCTGAGCGGCTCTTTTCTTTCCCTGTCACTCAGGAGTTCAATCAAATAGGTCAGTTTGGATGCTAGGTCACAGCTATGCAGTGAGTAACCTCACAGACTATTTTACATTCGACATTTTTTTGCTCTGTTAATCTCTTCTTCTTGTGTTTATGTTGTACTTTTTTTAATTTAAGGGAAATATTTTAAACTGAAAATTTCTTTTTGTCTCTACTATATGGAAGATTTATTAACACCTATGTGAAAATTAATTGTAGACTAAAACTGGTGTAAAGATATGTGGACATGCAACTGATCCATTATGAAAAACAAGAGACCGTCCTTAAAAAAGTCCCATCTGGTACTGGATCCAATAAAACATTATTTCTTCAATTATTTGCTATATCAGTCATATAAATCTCCTACTTCTTTTGCAATTTGTCTTAGCAAAAGTTGTCACTCTACATCCCACTCAGATCATAAAAAGATTTCAAAATCCTGAACACAGCCTGGATACCAGCATTATAAAGGGAAATGTCCAGATGCATCCAGTGGCAAAAGAAAACCTATAAACTACATATAATAAAGAAATAATTGTAGGAAATTGAGTTTTCTGTTCTTGTGATTTCCTAGCATTCAGCTCTTCAAAGAGATAGCAAATATTCTATTGGCTAACATTTAACCCAAACTAATAGGTCCAATCTCACGTACTCAAATAAATCATAATGCCTTTTCAATTAGTTTGCACTTTTGCTCGCTGCTGTCCTGAATAATTAGGAAAACAATTCACATTTCTCTAGGAGATGATATGAAGTGTTATTCCTGTGATAATTACTAAGCTGCAGTTCAGTTTCCCTGGCTCCCACCAGGTCACCAGGGCACAAAAGAGGACACCATGAGAGCATTAATGAGCTCTCATTGAAGATGTTAAAAAGCTTGTATTGATCTGTTTGTCCAAGAAGGAGATATTTAAGCCTTTCTGCTGAGGGCAGGAGAGACAGAGATTCATATCACAAAGCCTTTTATCCAACCCCTTCTGTTTCTAGCTTCAATATTGCCCAGTCTCAGCATGTCTGGTTCTGGAGGTCATACTTTTAAACTTTCACAACATTTTTTTTTTTCTTTTTCTCTTTCTTCTTTTTTTTTTTGTTAAAAAAAAAAAAAAAAGGAAAGAGAGATAATATACAGTGTACACTTAACCTTTACTACAGGGATCCCTTTACACAGCTAGCTATTTCTGAGAACAAGCTGCAGTGCAGTAAGATCCCCCTTCTCACTATATACCTCTAACAACATATCTCAATTAAAGACACTCCAGACAATGCAATGTCTGAGTCAGTGCAAAATTTTGTTTATATTTTGAAAATGGATTGGATCAAATGAAATCACTTTTGGTGGAGGTTGATCAGACTTTTTTCTCCAACATCACTGCCTTTTTGTGAACTTCTGCTCTTGCTATTTCTGGCTGGAAGCAGAAGTGGTAGAACTGTAAGGCTACAAAATCACAGGTTCTTGTGGTATCTTCAGAGGAGATTTCTTCCTGCAGGCAGGGGAGGAAAATCTTGTCTTGCTTTCAACTTTCTGCACTGTTATGATATATTGCAGCTGTAAACTAGTTCTGGGTACACTTTACTACTCATCAATTTTGTCTGTTTTCTTTTAAATGCCACAATGAACTGTCAGTGAGCATTTGCAGCCTGTCTGGGATAGAGTATGGGAAAAAAATTAATGTAACTGTAAAAGCTGTATTCTCTTTGTTTATATTTGCCACCTTAACCAGCTGTTGTCTGGTTCAACAAGGTTATATCTCTCTTTTCACTACATTTTATTCACATTCATCTTGGTATGAGCAACTAAGTGAGGCCACTTGTGTGAGTATTGTAAATGGTTACTGAAGAGACATGTTGGGATCTTTCATGGTTATTATTAAGGAGGTGTTCAAAATGTGCTTTTTTCTTAACATACAAAAAAGACCATTATAGCTGAAAATATCTCAGTGTTAGTTTTAAGCATCTAGGTCAATGCAATGGTATGAGCCTGACAGAAGGGCTGGTAAGAAAGAACTTCCCAGGATATTAGACCAGGCCACTCCATCTTAAGGCTGTAATTATGGTATAAGATTAGAGCTCCATCCTTCTGGACTTGCTGTTCTCTTCAGTCTTAAGTGACTTGAATGTCATGGCCGGTTCAAAGATGTATCCTTTCTGGAAATAGGTTTAATAGTCTACCACTGCAGAGTGAAAGAACATACAAATCATACTCCCAGTGGCCTGATGCAGTAATCACCACTTCACGGATGGAGCTGGCAAGAGAGCCTGTGCATCTCTGCCATGTGTGGTAACCACTTAATAAAGATAGGAGGGAAAGATTCAGGAACAAATAAAATTGGACATGGATGGGAAGTAATGACCCTTGAGTGACAACTGAGGTGATGTGGATTAATATTAAATGTGAAGGTTCTGAATTATTCATTGAAGGTTCAAGGTAAAAGGGTTAACCTCACAACATCCTCTTACTGACACCTCACTCAGGGTAGAAATCCCAATTCTGTGATGCTTTCCAAACTTGAGAGTCCCTCTGTGCATAGGGAGAGCTGGTGGTCTTGCTCCTTCCTACTGTTGGTAACTCGTAGTGGACAAAGGTCATCTTGTGAGTGCTGGTAGCTTTGCCACAAGCTGTACAGCTGCAGTAATATTCAGCCTCTGGGCTGTCATGGAGGCAGGTTGGGGGCAGGTTGGAAAACAGATCAGGAGTAATGTGACCAGCAGGATCAGGCAAATGTTTGTGTCTCTGTACTTGGCACTGGTGAAGCTGCACCCTGAGTACTCTGTCCATTGAAGCTGCACCTTGAATACTCTGTCCATTTCTGGGTTCTTTGCTTGAAGAAAGGCATTGAGGTACTGGAGCTTTTCTAGGGAAGGGCAACAGATCTGGTGAATCTGGTGGAAGGTCTAGAGAGTGTCATATAAAGAGCATCTGCGGGAGTTGTGGATGTTTAGGCTGCAGAAAAGGAAGCTCGGGGGGACATTATCACTCTTTACATCTACCTGAAATGAAAGTGTAGTAAGGTGGGGATCAGTCTTTTCTCTCAGTCAACCAGTGACAGGACAAGGTGACACAGCCACAATCTGCACCAGAGGAGGTTCAGGTTGGACATTGGCATGAGCTTGTTCGTGGAAAAGGTTGTTAAACATTGGAATTTACTGCCCAGGGAGATGATGGAGTCACCACCCCCAGAAATGTTCAAGTGACGAGTAGGCTTGGCACTCAGTGCCATGGCCTAGCTGACAAGGTTATAAACAGTGGAAGGTTGGACTCAATTTCAGGTGTCCTTTCCAACCTAGATGAGTCTGTGATTTTGTGAGGCTAATAGGCTCCTGTCCCTCCAGCTGTTATGATGAATGTCCACACTGCCTGGCACTATGCATATCACCTGCTCACCCACCTAGCATGACATCCCCTTATTGTCCATCCTACTCCATTTACAGTTACATGGCATCAGAGGGAGATGAAATAATTTCCAGCTCTTTCTGCCCTGTCCATGCTACTTCTGGGAGGACCTCATGCACAGTAGGATAAATACCAAGAAGTTCTATACAGTCAGCTAACCTGATGTCCCCTGAAAACAAGCCAGGTAGGCATAAGGGTGTGGGAGCACTTGGGAGGATGTCTGATCTGGGAAACAAACACAGAAAGGTCAAGACTAGAACATTATGGAATAAAGGGGTGCTCTGCAATGGTTTCACTGACAGCACCTTATCAAAGACCAGAGATGGCAAGGGACAGAGATGTCATGTGAGACTACAGTTTGAGAGGTGACTAGAAAGTTCCTCCTCACCTTTCTGATCCTGCTGTTTAGTAGTATTTCTTTCAAATAGGTAAGGGCAAAGGAACTCAAGGAGAATGGTTTGGAAGGTCAGTTTCTGGCCTTTTGGCAAGACATTGAACAAAGACTCTCTAATCACAGGCACTTCACAGCTGAGTGAAAAATAGAAATAGTGACCTAAATGGAGGTCATTTAGGCATGGGATTGCTAAAATTGCACCTCTCACTTTTGCCCTATATTCGTTTTGGATACATCAAACAAAAACCTTCCGTCTGCATTCAGACTGTGGCTCCTGAACCTTATTCATCCCATTGTCTGTGAGCTGGAATGAGTAAACATTGCTGCCAATAAGCAAAAGTAATTGTAGTGTTCAGTAATACATTCTGGAATTCTAAAGCATTCAGAATGAAGCAGGAACCTACTTCTTTTCATTATGTTACAGTGTTAAGGTAAATGTTCCTTGAACAGGAAATGTACATGGGACAAAAAGAAAGAGTAGAGAAGAGGAGCAGAGGAGAACTGGAAGGAGTAGAAGGCAGAACAATGAGGTAGCCAGCAGAAAAGGCTTAGTAATGCATATCTCCTTCATAGAAAAGAAAGTTTGAACAACCAAAAAGGTTGTTCCTCTGGAAAAAACTTTTCTTCAGCACAAAAAAAAAATAAATCTCAACAGAGAAAATAAAGAAAATGTCTTTTCCTTTTTTTTTTTCTTTTTTTTTTTTTTTTTTTTTCTTTTTTTTTTTTTTTTTTTTTTTTTTTTTTTTTTTTTTTTTTTGTAGTTTGCACCATCATCAGCAGAAGTGATAAATCAGTTTCAGCATGAGCAAAGATACTCTGGAATTATTATTACATTTTAGAGTGAACTATATCTCCAGATTTTACACTGTCTAATTATTGTGGTATGTTTTAATCAAGACCTGTACAGAACTTTGAAATTCTCCTTGTTCTCTGATATTTTCTGCTTCTTCAAGAATATCGAGCAGCTGGTGCCTTGCTGCAAGGGCCTTTGGGTAAGGTAACATAACTTCAGGATGAAGCTGAGGCAAACACAGACAGCTTCTGAATAAAAGCATCCACACAGGAGTCTGACACATTAAACTAATGTGCTCTTTCTTAAGCCTTTTAGAGATTTATTTTAACTTTCTTGGCAATCTCTTAACATGAAGAGTAGCATCTTCACTAACATGAAGAAGAACTGAAGTGTACTTCTCCAGTTCTAGCTACTGCAAACATTAAATTTAATCAGTTGATTTTTAAATATAAACCTTTTCCTCTCACTGGCAGGTTCAGTTTCAATAACTCCTTTACTGCCTTTCCTCAAAAAGATGCTCACTTTCATCATCAGAGTTTTAAATTTCTGACTGAAACAAGGAGGACTGATCAAAAGTACCTTCCTGTTAAGTGGGGAAGGTCAGACCACTCTGATGGTTCAGCAGACATATTAAGTGACTCTTACTAAGTTACTGCACTGAGATATTACCAACAGCCTTCTAAAGGGGTCTTGGAGAGTAGTAATCTCAGAGCTATTAAGAACTGGGAGAAAAAAAAAAAATCATGGAGATGGAGAAATAAGTGAAAAATAAAGGAAATCTGATGTCTGCTGGAAGAAGATAGTGAAAATATGCTTAGTTTCTGCGTAATGAGTGTTTTCTGGTATGTGCACAGAGAGGCGCTGACCTTAGGGACCTGTACAGATAAATATGTACTTTGGGAAAGTTAATCAAATTAACTGAACTTTAACCCAGCAGTGTCAAAGTTTTCTTCTGACTTCAGTTTTCAGCCTCCTATTAACAGTTATTTATAAAAAAAAAAAAAAAAAAAGGAAAGGGTAAAGTCAACTGTGGAAAGAATTGCAGCAGTGGCAGAAAACCCTTAGTCCCCTCAGTTTTAGTGTCTGTCTACCAGACTGGTTTTCACATGACACTCTCTATAAATGAATCCTTCTGTACACTTAGATCATCAAACAGACCAAGAAGACTGCAAGGTGCCTGACACGCTTTTCTCAGGATTCAAATTAAAACACTGACTTGAGATTTTATTTTAAATAGTGCCCTACTTGCTTATTTTGCTGAAATCAGATGGTTGGGAACTTGCAAGCTATACACATACTTGCTTAATGCAAATTGTACATTTTTATCATAAAGGTTAACAGAGAGGCAGGCATTTCTGATTCTAAGTTCTCATTTAAGTTTGAAATTAAAAGACTTCCCTTTCTCCTCCACTTTGCAGGAACTACACACAGCACCACCTCTACTCCTCAAGCTGCAAAATTAGTACTTCAGGGAATTGGGCTCTCTGCCTGACACTAATCAGTGAGTGTTTGGGTTTAACCATCCTTTCAAAGGATGATTCTTGCAGTTGTAGCAGCCTAGGTTATACTTGACAGCTCTCTTTCTGCAAAACATCAGCAGACAAATCCACAAGGCCAAGCACTATTTAGTATCCCTTATTAGTTGAATAAGAACAATTCTCTGTTTTGGCACAAAGAGGTAAAATATTCGTTTAAACCTGATTATTGTTTGCCTAGTGGAAGGTTGTTTGGGGCACTCTAAATGAGGTCTGTCCCATTACATACTGCCTGCCAAAACTGTAATTAGCCCCTGTATATAGGAAAAAAATCCTACCCTTTTTTTTTTTTTTTTTTAAATTTCTTTCAGTAACTTTCTTCCTATAAAACAGGTACTATCCTTCCCAGTCATCAACTACAGAAAACTTCCTGCAATGACAAAAAGGTTGGGACTGCATAACTCAGAGGGACTGGGATGAAAAAAAGAAAACTATGGTGAATTTCTATCCAAATAGCTATTACCGCATAACTACTACAAGTTATTAAAATCACAGCATGGCAACATTTAACTTGCTCTTAAAATTTGAAAATGTAAGAAAATTAGAAGGAGAAGAAATATAAGACCTCTGGTTATTCTCTTAATCTAAAGCTACCATCATGGAACTCACGTGCCTTAACCAAAACTAGCTCCTGCTAATTCCCCATTCACTGTAATCTGGAAAATAAGGCCATAAAGACAGTCTGAAAAGCATTATACTGTGTCTTGCTTGCATTGGGAATAAGAAAATATTTAAATAAAGTAGAAATTAATTAATTGAGACAAAATACAGTCAGAATCACACAGTTGAACACTGATCATGTATTATCTTTTAAATTTTCACTTTTTCCTGTTCATTGACTTTTAACAGAAAACTAAAGTGATGAGAACTATTTTAAAATACACATATCTGGTATTTAAACTCAGTCATCGCAGGATTCAACCAATGAAGATTACTTTTCTGTGAAAGCATGATTTGCAGTGATTATCCTTTGACTATTGAGTGAGAATGATGCTGTGTTTGGAGGGGTATTTTAATCTTTTCAGCCTTTGAAAGTGGAGCTGGTTAGGATTTCTTCAATATTCTCCTCTCTGCTATCTTCCAAGATACTGACTGGCCAAAAAAAGATTTATCCCCTCTGGGATACAATTTTTGGGAGGAAGATTTCAGAAATTTGCCCTGTGATAATCTGTAACTTGGTGGTCATTCACTGAAGTGGAAGAGACTTAGATTAAAATCAGCATACTATATCAGGCACTAAGATCTGAATGTGAATCTTCAACATCCCAAGAGAGTTCTGGAATGGAAGAATATACTGGACTGTGGGAAGCATGTAAAGGAGTGTGGTAGTCACAGTGTGCTCTTCTTCCTCCTTTCTTTTGATGAACAATATCTAGAAATTTTGACTCAATTTGAGGGAGATATTTTTCACAAATTTTATTTTCATAATTAAATTTCTTTTTACCCTCCCATGTCTCCCCGTGGCAGTTTGGGTGGGGTCTACTGAGATTATTTATATTTGGCACACACACATTTCATTTTATCCAGAAAAGTGTAAAAAAAAAAAAAAAAAAAAAAAAAAAAATACGTTTGCTTCATCAGAGCCCAAGAATCCCAAGTACTAACGGCTCCACTAAAATAATAAACACTCTACTAAAATAATTGTGGCATAATAGAGGTCAGAAGCCAGTCCTCTATATGGCAAAAAAGGAATAACATTGACTATTCCAGGGTGTGTGGGAAACACAATTTCATGTGCAATTGTAAGGTTTTCAGGAGATCCGCAATCAAAATGTGTTGCAATGTGTAAGTGAAAAATGCACAAAATCTTTCCTGAACGGAACTGAACAGAATAAGTTTAGATACCTGATGGCATGTTCTCACTGTAAAGGACCTAGTGTGTGTGTGTATGTATGTTACTTTAAGACAACATTTCCTCTCTTATTAGGGCCAGTGATCTCAGGAATACCATTTCCTCTCTGCCACATGGTGCACGGATATTGAGGTTTCGAGTATTTGTTGTAATCTGGGTGTCTGATTCAATTGTTTGGCTATCTTTGGAGGGTGAATGTGATAAAGAGTGGGACCATAACCCAATCTTAAAAGCAATGGGAAATAAAGAACAGGCCCCTTTATAATGTATTTTTGGACAGCTTTGGATGACTATTTCATAGAAAACCATCCTCCTAACCTCTTCTCCTCCTCTATCAGTGCAGATGTGCTATGGGTGACACTGGGGGTGTCTGTGTCTACTGAGGTGCAAAAGCACACAAGAACAAATGTAGAAACACGAACCCATCTCCTCATCTTCCATAACTGTCTGCATCCCAGCTCTACTTCTGACTCAAAGCATCTCTTCCCTATTCAGGAGAAACTCATGTCTGGCCAGGTCTCCTGGACCGCGTGGATGAAATGTGATTGCCGTCTGGATGCTGAGTGCTTTCCTTCCATGTCAGTGTGTGTCATTCTTGTGAATACCTCTGATCTTGAGCAGAGAGTTCACCCAATACTCAGCAAGCAGTGGCTGAGTCCCAGTTATGGAGCAAGGAGAGCTTCCCTGTCATCTCCAGTGCACTCACTGATGCTCCCTCTGTGCACCTGAACTGCTCTTGACTGGAGGGTAGGGAACACAGCAAAGAGAAAACTGGGTGTGTGTTGTATTGAAATAGTCATCCAAATTCCTTTCTTGGAAATTCATGCATCATGATCCTGATAGACACTTGAGACCAACTATTATAGAGGCCACAGAGAGGTTTTACATGCTGTGAGAGACAGAAATATTAATGATGAATCACTCAAAACAATCTCCTATTTGTGGAATTGGCAGGGTGCTTTGCTGAGGCCAGGTTTACACCCCCTGAAGGACAAGGTGAGTTTTTGTTTGTGTTCTGGTGAAGTTTCTCATCTGCATAAGACAGAGGGGGTGAACACCTACCACCAAAGGCTACACAAGCAGAGCTTTGATGTCTTGCAGGTGTGTCAGTGATTTTTATCACACCACTTGTCCTCCCTTACAGGCATTTACCATCTCCTGGAAGGTCACATTCACATGGGATATTCACATTCACATATAGGCCTAAGGATATTCAACCTTTCTGATGGGGCACCAGTGTCCTTTCACTCTAATCCACACCAGGAGATATTTTTACCAAAACCTGGGTTGCCCTCACCTTCAGGGCCTGTTCCTAACACAGGCACCCACTATGTTTAATGGGTCAAGAACATGATGCATAGAACACAGACAATCTGCACTATGTTCAGCAGCTATCAGTAGGGTATATTCAAGGAGGAAAAAGAAAGACACCTAGCAAAAAAAAAAAGGACATTACATAGCCTAATGATGAACATTTCCTTGGCTACAAAACATGGCAGCATCACATTCCCTCTTAAGGGCTTTCTCCAGCATGATCTTGGCAACCACTGATCAGTTTTCCTCTTTTTAAAGAATTTAAAAAACACCAAGTAAGATATGGTAAATATCAAGGGACAATCTTCTGATACTATCCACGTAAAAGACAGAAAAATAAAACAATTTTTTGCTGTCCTCAGTTAAAAACAAGGGAAAAAAGAGAGGTGACAGGCGTGTTCCTGATGAGATATAAAAGGAAGCTTTCAGGCCAGTTGGAGGCTGGGTTCACACAATAGTGTCAAAGTCCCAGATTTATTCTTGACAGCATTAGTACCAAGACCACTATTTATGTTGCTTTAATCAGTCACACTTTTAAAATCACCTATGCTCAGCATTTATATCAATGAGGTGATAATATTGCTGTCAGGCACCAATATCGATAGTTGTGTCATAATCTAAACTCTTTTAATCTTCTCCTATGCTTCCATTAATGAATTTGCAAGCCAACAACTACTACTGCAACAACAACAAAAAAAAAAGGATGGTTCTGATTATGGCAAGTGACCATGAAGGAGGAAAAAAAATAAAAACCAGTCTTTTTTTGCTCTTTGCAAACTATTTTAATTTGCCTTTAGCCTTCTCTTTTTCTGCCTGACTTTGAAGGCATTGTCAGCACATCCTACTGATTTTCTCACAGGCTACTTACATCTCTGAAAATATTTTTAGGGTCTATGAAAGTGTAAGGCAGGTAACCTCTTCCCTAAGTGGTTGGGGAGAGGGAGATAGGAAAGAAGAGAGAGAGAAAAAAGAAACCTTGGTCTAATTCTGGTATGGGGAGGCATCATTGTGCTTTTTCTTTGTCCTTTTTCTTTTTTTTTTTTTTTTTTTCCTGAGCCCACCATTATAGCTGTCAGCCTCAGTTCTTTTTCTATTGTAAATAAAGTCTTTCTTGGGTTATAGCTTTAAGCAATTTTTTTAATTAAAATTCAATTCAAATATGAAAGTCAAAGAAACTTTCAAAGCAAAATCTACAAACTGATTCACTCAAAGGGTCTGTTTTCATTGCCATAGCTACAGATTACTATAAAGAAACTCGAACCAGACCTTTGACACCCAGGAAGGTCAAAAGTCCTTTCTGCCTATGCTAGGACCCTTTTGACAACTTCCTGTATAATTTGACTGTTATTTGCGTGTCTGGTCACCGTCTGACCCTGAAGTCTGGAAAAAATTGAGAGGCAGCATATATCTCTCTTTCATATGAACCTCAAAAAGGGCAGTTTTAATTACATTTTGGTGAGAAACCTATGCATACAGGCTGACTCAGGCAGCAGCTGGGGAAGGCCCAGGACTTGTAGGTTAAGGATCATCTTGCCTCATGCTACCGTAGTTCAGTGCATATGAGGCGCTCTGTGCTGTTATCTCCACAGCAAAAATGGATGTGTTTCACAGGTTACACAGATTTCAAACTTTACAGCACTTGCCCCAGTGCTACAAGCTAAAATTGGAATTACACTGCTTTGCCTTGAAATCTGTGTGTTTCATATGCTTCCAATTTAAAGCCCATTGTGCTTATGCGGCCTCAGTGCGCCTGAGACATTTTAAAGTTTTAACCCTAGCTCCTCATTGTAGTTATCCATGACCTCACCCTGAAGAAAGCCTAAACTGGAAGACCAAAGGGATCCATGGCAATCTTTCCTTGTTTCCACATTGGATATTTGGGGTTTGGGGCATGGGCTGCCTCTTCCCATGTGCAGGCAATGCTGTGTGAGCAGGAAGGAGAACTAGGTATTCAGAGACACGGTGAGTCCTATGAAGGTAACCATTCAAACAGCACAGACAACATTTGTGCTGGAATGTGAGGCAAAAATAACAGGTAAACACTCAAAATGGCTTAGACTTTGGGAATGTGTTTGTACTGCATTGAGAAAAGCGATTTATTCTCCCATCAGCAGTGCTGATCCTTGTCTTTTTACCTCGAAAGGGCTGTTTATCACTGTATTTGAAGTTTTGGATCCTAAAGCTGTGAAAGACAACATAAGAGACAAACACATTTTCATGAATAATGGCCTTTCCCATGCAATCCTTTGACCCCTTCACTTTCATAGGGAGAGCTATTTTGTGTCAGAAAGCTATGCAAATTGGATGCTGAGACTTGCTATGTCAAGCCCCTAATGAGCCTCCGCATGGACAATATACGTATCCATAGAGGAGAGGGATGTTTAAGCATGCAGCTACTGGACAAAAGGAACAGACTGGTCTTCTGTTGCAGGCATTGACGCATCAAGCACCCCTGAAAAAATTGCGAGGGGCATGATAGATCAGTAGTTTGATTCCTTGTGTCAAATCCCGTCTCAGGATGCAGAGTGAAGAGAGGCAACATAGCCAGCCTTCTGCTCAAAAGATTGCTAGGGATAGAAAAGATATGTGTGCATAAATTAAAGAGGGAGGGAAGCGGAGAAAAAAAATCTGAAATAGTCTTTCTGTTCACTAGTATTAACTACAAACCACTGCATTTAAAACTGGTAAAATTACACAGGAAATTAAAAAAAAAAAGAAAATCTGTGCTTTTATGTGTTTTTTTTCATTTAGTTGATGATGCACTTCACTCAGAAATAGACATGCTTGAATCAATAAAGAAGAACTAACTGAACACAATCTATCTAAAAGGCACTGTATGTGCATCAATCCAAAGCATGATGGCACAGAGAGCTCTACTTCTCGACGCTGGGCTGAGGAGTCCAGGACATTGCTGTTGCTTATTGATACCTGACCTCTTTGGATCAATGGGGTTGTAGGGGTTTTGCAAGTCAAGCAGCAAGAGCCAAGCCTTCAGTTTTTCATTCCAGGGATATGGCTGGACAAAACAGTGCCAGGGTGGGCATAAGGTCCTCTCTTTGTGGGTAACATCGTGGAATAATATGGGGGACAGGATGTTACAGAAGCCCGTGAAATCTGGCTATGCTGTGAAGGATCAGATAAAGACAGGGCAAAGAGAGGAGGGTTAGACCCATATTGAGATCCTGCCTCTACCAGGTGTGCTGAGATCATGGGGGTGTGCTTGTATTGGTAAAAGGTAGTGACATTTCTTTTGTGAAACGTGAAAAGTTTTGGATTTTTGTTTGGTTTTGGTTTTTCTTTTTTTTTGGTGGTTTTTTGTTTTTTTTTTTTTTTTTTTTTTCTGTTGTTGTTGTTTTGGGGTTTTTTGTTTGTTTGTTTGTTTTTGTTTTTTTGGGGTTTTTTTTTGGTTTTTTTTTGGTTTGGTTTTAGCTTTGAATGGAGCAAAACTATCAGAGCAACTTTTGAATGCAGCCCAGAGGGAGTGCCCCTCCATTCAGACTATGTATTAGTGGGGACATGAAGGTGTTTGTAGCTCTAATTCCCTGCCTGACCATTCCTTTGGGTGCAACTGGCCTCCAGCAAGAAGAAAAAGGAGAAAAATTAGAGAAATGTAAATAAGGAAGGTAACTTGCCATTTGTCACTTGAAAGTCCTTATTTCATGGCCTGTTCTGTGTTCTCCTGGAATTTTGTGTCATTATCTCCTGTTAAAAGGATTCAAATGACATTATTTGCATGGAAACTTGCATACAAATGATGTCGTCTGTGCCACAAAGTTGCATTACAATGAAGGGAATGATGACTGTGTCACATGTACGTGACATTCTTTGTGTCATTAAATTTAAAGTCAATGCTGGCAGTTATAAACCACTCACGTCTCAAGCAAATACATCACTTCTGATCTGAAATGAATATTTTAAAATGCCAACTCCAACTGCATCAAACAGCAATAACCTGCAATGTCATCTTAAAAAAAAAAAAAAAAAAAAAGAGGCAAAGAATCTAAACAAAGGTGGACTTATGGGATTGTATGATACACCATAAAGGAAAATATTTTAATAAGATGTAATAATTTCCAGGCAAACAGAAGTTTTTGCTTGATGGTTAGGTATTAGAAATGTTTTTAAATTCCATTCAATATAATTTGTGTTTTCAGGAGCACCTATTCTAATAGAAAGCTTCAGGAGTGTTAATTTTCAGGCAGAGTAGATGAACTGCAGAGCATGTTCCACAGCGCAGACCTCTCTGTATATTGTTACCTTCCATTTCCTTGCCACAGTCTGACACTGACAACAGGCCAAGCCTTTGAAAGATCTCCAAACTCTTCCAAAGAGTCAAGGGCAAATGATGACAGGGAAGGCTCAAGCAGTTATCACTGTCAAAATGAATGAGAGAAGAGGAGGGACAGTAGGTGGATTAGGAAAGGTTTCATACTACTGCGATGATCAGAGCCACACAGCAATGAGAGCCAGACAAGTAAGTACATAGACGGATCTGCTCTCTGATTGATGCATTGTTTGTGCAGGTCAGTGCAAGGTAAGGGATGGTCGCCGTGTTTTTGCAGGAGCAGTGGTAATTGTGCCCGTAGTCACCTGCACTGACCCCGCTGGTTCAGAGCCAGCTACTGCCATTTGTCACTGATACAAAGAAGGGCTCTGTAACACTTCCTTTACAAAGTTATTGTTTTAACAATAAAACATACTGTGCAGTGCTCAAAAGGTTTAAAAAACTCAGTTAAATAGAGATCGGTCATCCAAATACTCAAATGTGCTCAGTGTCTGCCTAAGCTGCAGTGTAGTTTAACCTCTCCCTGCTCACCCTACAGCCCCATGCACACTCACACACAAACACAGATCCCTCTGAAGGAAAAAAGTTGCTCTGAAGAGTGTGTCTGCATAGGCCCAGCAAGGGAACAAACACAGAGGAAAATCTCTGCATGGGTCACTTATTTTCTCTTATTGATATAATTTCAAATCTAATTGAAACATTCTTTTGAGAAAGCTGTGCTACCCACCCCTTCAGCTTTGATATGGCTTTTTAATCAGAGGACATTGTTATTTCATAATGAGCATGGAAAGCATTTGAAGCATTTTCTAAATGGAGTGCATTACTTCTGACCGCAGCCAAAAGACCACATTAAAAGGAGTTCAGTGGAATTCACTCTTTGCAATCTTCTGGGTTTGAAACATTGGTGCACATGTGGAATATACTAAGATGGGCCTACTCATTGCAAAGGTTTAAGCAATGAGCTGACTTAAAAACTGAACAAGTTCAGCTGCATTCATTGGTGAATCCCTGTCATGCTCCAGGAAGGTTTGATGCCACTGTTATATCTGCCCCACAGATAAATGTGAGTGCTGCCATCGCATCAGATTGAGACTGGGCAGAGCTTGCACAGCTCTCATGGAAGCCAGATCAGAGTGAGCACAGCAATCTGATCAAAGCAGGGAGCTAAAATGTGGCAACCAGATTAACTCTCCTTTGCCTGTCTCTTGGTTTATGACCAGAGCAGTGGTTGGGGGGTGGGGGGCAGGCTCAGAGCTCTTCCACTGCCTGCCCTTTCCCCATTCCTCCAAGGCAGTGGCTGATTTGACTCCCCACTGCCATCCTGCAAGCTGTCACAGTGCAAGTAAACCACACATGGGAGGAAGGGCAAGTTGTTTTTTTTGTTGGTTGTGCACTGGGGATTGTAAATGAGTCCTTAATGTCTAGCTCATTTTATATTTTAGGATGTATTTCTTTCTTCTAAGAGCACAGGAGAAAAGATTAAAAGCAGGATGTGACTGAAATGATGCATTGGGTCAAAGTCCTTTCATCCTTTTGCCCTAGTCTGTCTAACATTTTCTTAAATCCCATTCTACCCAGGTACATTCAATTACAAAAGTGACCAGAAATAAATCATACTAGATTACATATATATATGTGTGTGTGTGTGTGTGTGTGTGAAGAAAAATACTAAACATAAACCACAGAATTGATTAGATTAGGATGATTGTATCTAAGACAGCCTGAAGCCCAAAGAAGGTATATCAGTGTTTTAGAGGAGTTCAATATAATCTTAATTGCTTACTTTATAACAAGCAGGCATTGGTGAGATACAGTGCCTGTGAAGTGACAGAAGAAATGTTTTGGCTGCTCTTTGATGTAGAGTTCAGCTGTTCTGGTTTGTAAATATAACAGAACGAAAAGATATTGTACTCAACCCACTTCAATCAAGCAAGACACAGTGGCGTCTAAACTGCCGTCCTTCCATTGCTGAGGCTGCTGCTCAGAACAAAGACATAAAGAAAGTGAGAGAGACAGAGAGAGAGAGGGTTGTAGAGAGAAAGACGCTTCTGCATCTTTAATAATTAGCAAAGAACTGCAGTGTTTAGCCTGGAAATTATGGTACATATGCTGTCCACTTGTTCAGGACCCCTGTATCGTGAGAACAAGAAAACATTCATCATCCACAGATGTCCGCCAGGCCCAGGTGACTGAAAATTCAATGCACAGGCTTCTCACAATGGGTCGAATGCTAATTGGGTGGCTTGGGGAGATTAGAGTAGCCCTGGAGCTACTCTCTATCTGCAAAAGTCTCACAGACAATAGGGAAGTCAACATTGTCTTTCTAAAGCTCTGCTTAACTGATGCTTATCAGAAAAAATTAGGACAAGTAAATAAATTTTAAAAAATACAGTCAGTTCCTCTCTATTTTCCTTTTCCAGTTGTGAGCTAACTGGTTACTGCCTTTCCCTTTCCCTTCCTGCCTGACTTCCTATAAATAGGAAATAGGAGAAGGGAGGGGAGATTGAGAGCAGGTGGGAGAAGAGAAATTGTATGTGAACTATATCAGGAAATGAGAATGGGTGCTGAGAAGCATATTTAGCTTAGTGAATGCTTCAGAAATGGAAGTAGGTTTTCTCAGTGCACTGTCTTAAAAAAAAAAATGTTTATTTAAAGTTAAATGAGAATCAGAGTAGTTTCAGAGATGGGCTTCAAATCCATGAAAGTGGATTTTGCTCCAATGTTTGCTTTTGCCCTGTGTGTCTGAGTTCTACGGATGTATTTTCCCTTCCACAGAACAAAGAGCTTTGCTGGGGATCTGCTGCTGTGTGGTGGGGTGCCACAGACATGGATTATTTCAAAAGATTGGTCAATTCTGACACATCTTCTCAAGTTTATTTCCTAATGCTAAATGCCTGACTTGTAAAACTGCACTTGTCAGGGTTGTGCAGACATGGGCAGCATGTGGGACATAATATACACCTCAGCTAAATCCTATTTCTTTGACAGGAATTTGTTAGGGAGAGTCAACATTTCCGTAGGTGAACTACCATGGAAGTGAATCAGGCTTAATGAACTTAATATTAATTTCACTGTGAGGGTACTGGCGTGTAGTTATGAGATTAGTAAGGGTGTGCTGACTTTAGACTTTTTTCATTCATCTTCAGCAAGTGGTCAGGGAGAAGTCTGTGTGTGCTAAGTGAGGCTGTGAATTACTACCTCGCTATCTTGTGTTTATGAGAAAACTTTCAGCACAATTGAATGTGGGGTAGCTTGTTCTACTTACAAAAAGGAGCATAAAACACTTTTGCTTAAGCACCTTTGTCTTTCAGTGTGGGACATACTAAAGAGTGAAATATAAAGTGTATCTACTCAGTCATGTAGGTTTTTTTCTTTAGGGAGGCAAACCCTACACTTGTATGGGTTTCACCTCAGTATCACCCAGGTTGAAACTTTGAGTCTTAGCAAAGATGTCTTGAAATGCTGATGAGGTTAGCTCTGCCAGCATCAGCTAATCTTTTGTGAAATCTGAACGAGTTTCCAGCAAGAAAAACAGAAAAAACCCCCAAACGGGGTAAATTCCCCTTGCCTTCAGGCTTCATTACGAAAGTTCTGCAGAGCTTGAGGAACTATGTATTTTATTATTCTCTCAAATCTGCCCTTTCTAAATCACCTTATTCTGATTTAACTGCAAAAGGCATTACTATTTTGGGTTCTTCCTATGTTAAAACTGAAGCAGTAAGCTAGGGACTTTCATAAGAGACCGTTCTGAAATGTCAACAGATGGCTTGCTAATCATGTTAAAAAAATACCCATTCCTTTTCTAAAATGGCATTTTTTTCAGTAAGTAAATCAGAAAGGAATGTTTATGATATAAAACATATTACTCACAACGTCTTTTAATTATCATACTTAATCATCAAGGTCAGGATGATAATTGTTTCTAAAAATTAACACCTCATTTTTCTGAGATGCTTACCAAAATATACGGTCAGAAATATGAATTACTAGTCTGGAACCCAGTTAGGAAACTGCATCTTCTGTTCACTAAACCAAATGTATACTTAAATACCATGAAGCCCTTTAAAACTAAATACCTATTTAAGGCACAGTCTAATTAGTCCACTCGCTGCCTAGTAAAAGCATACTGTACCATATGCCCTAGAATAGGGTGCCATGTGGGTGTTCAGCAATGACACATATTTGCAAGTACTTTATTATGAGATAATGCAGTGCCATTAATATATCCTAAACATGAATGTTTTTTTGTAACCTACTGGAGACAACTATGGTTGGCAGTTAACACAAACTACCATGATATCTTGGCAGCAACTGCACTTCATTTGTAGAGGGATGAGCAATTCATATGGACGACCACCTTATATCATTCATGCTACTCCACAGCAGCATTTTAAACATGTTCAGACTGTTCAAGCATATCTTCTGCCTAGAGACATGTTCTTGCTTGCTTGCTTGCTTGCTTTTTTCTTCTTGGTCCTAGACCAGTCCTGTTCTGGAGGTTACTTTGAGGTGATAACACCCTATATTATAAATAGCAGGGATCAACACAATTATTTATTTTCCTTAATTAAATTCTTTATTAGTATCTCCAAACAGCAAATAACATACAGACTAAGGCACTGAGATCCATTGCTTTTAAATCCAGGAGGAAAATTATGACAATATCACTTTAGTGTTAGGCAGTCCTGCAAGGAGCAGGGAGTTGAACTCCAATAAAAGCTTATTCTCATTGATTTGTGAATTATTATTAACTTGTCTTATTTTTTTTCCAGAGGCTTGCAGCCAGTTTTGTGTGTTCTGATTAAGTTTTGAAAATTCTGCTCCCACCTGTTCTCCAGACAATGTGCAACCTTACTGCAGATTCATTTGTGCACTGAGAGCCCACATTGAAAAACAGTGTTTTATGATTTTTTTCTATCACCAATATTTTCTACTAGATACTGTTCAATTAAGAAAATTCAGTATCACAAATAAAACCAAACCAGCATGCATATTTTCAGAGATAATCACACTGCACAGTATAAAATGAAACAATATAAGAAAAACTCCTTATATGAAGCAGCTGCTTACAGGAAACACTGTGTGTAATCTTTGGCCATATCAGAATTTCAACTTGAGTTAGATTCACTCAAGGAGTAAGCGTGTGGGAGAGAGAGATGACAGAGAGAGACACCCTATACTTCCAGTTCTCATTTATCACAGAAATGAATGTAATGTAAAACTCTCTACAGTTCCAGAAAATGTTAATGAAGAAGTAAAGAGTAGAAACAGAGTTTTAAGGCCTGGTGCACATACTGTTTTCAACAGAAGAGTAATATTCTAGAAAAAACACTGGAAGCCATGAATGTACAAAAATACCATGCTTTTCTGGTGAATAAATAATCTTTTATTGGTGAAAAGTCTGATGTTCCACAGGCAGTGGAGTAGGAACTGCCCTGGGGAATACTGATGTCTGTGGAAGCATTTGCATGTATTCTCATGGTTTTGTAACTCAGGTAAAATACAGAGATATCACAGATTTAATTTTTATTCAGATTTCACATTTATTATCTCTGACTATAGACTTCAGTGAAGTGGTTCTATATAGATATATGTATGTGGGAGAAATATATATGTATGATGGAGCAATCACAATGAGAAAAAGTATCCAGCTGAGGAAGATGGGAAGATGGATGTCTCCAGGACCAGGAAGTATTGCCAGTTGCTTGCCAGTTGGTCCTATCACCACAAATAACAGTGCAGATCAAAATCTGATTGTGACATTTGCTTCCAGATTTATTTTTTTCTCTGCAACTCTTGGAAGGATGTCACTGAAGATGCAAACCTGTGGGGAGTGTTTCTAAAATGGAAACAGCAAAACTGGGTGATGGAAATGCCTTACTGCTTTCAGTCATGCTAGTTTTTATCCTGTTGGATATTGTACAGGCATTAGCATTCAGCATATAGAAAAATAAACATCCAGTGAGAGCGGCTTACTTGATAAGGCAGCTAGAACACTGGATTTTATTCCAAGCTCTTTTGTCAACACACTTGTGTGGATTATGCCACTTATTTTTCTTTGACCCCAATATCAGTCTGTAAGATAAAATCTCCCATAAGAAAGGACTATCTTTCACAAAATATGTGGATAGCACCTCTCACACCAGAGTTGTGATTTCAGTCATGGTCTCTGTGTGCTCTGCTGACTGAAAACTAATTAATAGTATTGAGCTTGATATTTTCACATAGTTTAAGGTTAGATACTTTTTACCCTAAATACACAGTTGAGCATTTTGGTGTCATTTTTAAAAACAGAAGTTCAACAGTGATTCTCAAGCCTTTTTCTTCCTATTTCCTAAAAAAAAAAAAAAGTTTTAAAAATTTATGTAGAAAATTATAACTTGATCTTAAATATATTCCATTGTGACAGGAGGACAGATATCAGTGTCTTTTTGTTATGTGAGTTATTGAAGTTTGACATCCTTTGAGGAATATTTTTCATAACCCACTGTTTCCTACCCTGTCTATCCAATTATTTAGAACAAGCAATCTGTCATTTTATTGTTTCCTTCCAATTATATAACTTTGGTGACAGTCATGGCAGAGCATCCTCTGTAAGTAAAATCAAATCTCACTGTGGATTCCAATTCCAAGGGCTGCAGAGTGTTTGTACATGTGTACATGTGCGTGCAATGTGTGGAAATGGAGTGGAGGTGGAAATATTAAGACAACAGTTGGTGAAAATCGTTTAAAAAATAACTGCTTGTACACACTGAAGAAGGTCCAAAAAGGAAACAAAATGTATTTTTCTCATTCGCAGTTCTCAAAACCAGAATAGTTATAACTTGTACAGGTAGTGGATGCTCTACTGCAAACAGTGAAGTGACGACCACACTTGCCCTCACAGAATTATACAGCAGTTCATGTATTTAGCCTAAAAGATGCTATGAAAAGAAAATATTTAGTTTTCTGCCTATCTGTCCATCTGGGAAATTAGTCTGTCAATAAAGCCACAAAAAAGGCCAGTCCCTTGGAGCTTATATCAGATCAGACATTTAAAAAAACTGAGGGACAAACAGGTCCCTCAGTTGCAGCATGTTGCTCCCTTCAAAAGCAGTTGCACAAGGTGCCAGGGATGAAGCTCACTCTATCATTTTCATTTAGTGACTGATAGAGTCAGACTGGAAATGTTCAGGCTTATGTACTAAATCTGAAACTAGAAGGAAGTCGCTAGGTTGTGCCGTCTTTGTTAGCAGCAGAAGGGAGGGAAAAGCATTCAAATGGCAGTTGGGTCCAACACCAGTTAGCTAGTCAGAAAGTAGGGAACAGCAGTGAAGCTGAGAAGAAACAGCATGCAAACAGCTGCAGTGTGAGATAGAATAAGTGAGTGTCAGTGGTGTTAGATGGTAGAGCTGTATGAACACTTTCACACTGAAAGCAAAATTGTCAAGTTACTGTGTCCAATTGGGCATGGATTTCTTATTATATCACTGTGGTGCCACAAGCTGTACTGGTTGCAGAGTCACAGAACCCTTAATTTAAAGAAAAAAGGGAGAAAAAAGGAAATTAATAAAATTGTTGGTTTTATTTGAGATATTTGAAGAAAAATTGCATTCTACTTTAGACCTATGTTGAACAAAATTATGTAAGCATATGCTTATGATGCCATAGTGAAGTCACGCTAAAGTGCTTTGTTGATTTTGGGCTTGTTTCAACCATTTAAGCTGAAGTTGCTTTCATATAACATTTTTTTTCTTTTTCTTCTGTCTGAACCTTCAATCTATTTCAGAGTCAGCACTGGCCAAGCCAGTTCTTCTGTGTATCTTACTTACACTTATAATTTGTGAAGATGTTGAGGCTTTTCAGGGCACTTCAGCAGAAGCTGATATAATGATCAGAGATAGTTTTAATGATTACAGGCCCTCTGAGGGAGCTGACCTTTTTCAACTTCACAGGGATTTTTCAGATCATTATGCAAACTTTATTAAGAATCAAAACCTTTTATCGATGATTTGGAGTTGATTTCCCTAATCTGAGAGTATTCTGTTACAGTATTTCTCCTAGATGTTGCTCTTGGTCTGCTTGTGTACATCAGACATTTTCTAACAGAGTGTGAAATCTTATAAACTATTTACAATTTCATGTATACCATATTTCAAGAAGATTTTGATGAAGCTTTAAAAGTGGTTCAGTCCTCCAGTGTAAGTATTTCAACACATTCAGTGTCCCCCCCACTCCCTTTTTTTCTTGCAGCTATTTGAGGTGTCCAACTGGGGTCTCAATATTAGAATGCTGAGTCCTGATATGTAGATGAGAAGTCTTTAGATATGAAAAAATGCAGTGTCCCATTAACATGGACAACTAGGTCAACACGCCCACAACTTGTTACAGATATTTATGTCATTTTACAAAATAATTGAAGCTAGAAAATAAATCATAGCTGTCAAATCAAACAGAACCTGGGAGACCCCTGAACCATGATGGTGCTCCAGACCACCAAACATTACTTTGAATGAGATATGATGAACAAAAAAGCTAGAAAATTTTGGGAACATAACATTTTAAAAAAGACCAATGAGGGATTGCTAGTTGCAGTAACCTGTAAGAAGTACCAGCAGGAGAAGCACAGTGGGTATTATTGTGCAAATAAGCTAGTCATTAAGTCCAGTGGTTTCACAAATTTCTAGGTGTTCTGCTATTGCTCCTCCTTGCTCCTCCAGCTTCTTATGCTGAAATAGAGCCCTGCATCACTCATTCTAAATAATAAAATGAGCTGAGACTATTTCTAAGCCTAGTCTAAGTGTTTTGAATCCAATGTAGTTACAGGTACAATTTTTACTGGCTATTTCTTAACTTTTTTTTTTTTTTTTTGTGACTGATACTTCTGCTTTTGAACATGGTAGTATGAAAACAAATTTATCACTATGTTAAAAATACCACTAATTTTTATCTAAGCCAACCTACAAGTCAGGGCTGTTACAGAAAATCTTAACTTTTGCTACATTGAACTTGGGCCAGGGATCACTAAAAAAGAGGACATTTCTCAGATCTCCTACATACACAAATCAAAACAAAATGCAAGCCTCAGCCTAGTTAAAAAAACTCTGACTGGAAATTCTCCGTACTGCATGGATTTGCATGCTGGATGTAAATTTTCTAGGATATTTTTCCAGAAATCTGCATTTAGATAGAAGTATTTTACAATGTGTAAGCCCTAAGATTTTATATGTATCTTGGTCTTTATTTTCCATTTTAATTTGTCTGTGTGCTGCAAATACTTAAAAAGAAAAAAGGTGTGGTTTATTTGACTGTTTTGGATACAAAGAATCCAGAACAATTCCAGTACATTAAAAATACTGGGGGGGGGGGGGGGGGGGGGGGGGAATCGTTCTTTAAATCCTGGGCCCATATGTACTAAATATTTGCAAACCTTCAGCCAAATAGTTGACAAGGTTTCTTGAGGAACCAATTCACAAAACCTTAAACAATCTAAATCTGGCTTTTTCTTTTATCCACAAGAGAAATAAAAGCTAAACCCCCCTACAAAACAGAATAGTTTGGGAGATGCTTAGTTAATGCACTTGTCTTTCATATTCAAACTCCTGCTATTTGTTTCTTACACTTTTACACACATTTGGAAAGCTACCTACCCCTCTGTAGCAACACATTTTTTAATGCAGCAACACATTTTTTAATTCAGGGGAAAAAAATTAACCTTGGCAGATTTTTTAAGGTACTAACTCTATTCCCTTACAATTAGGTTTTCCATGATATTATAAATATTTATCTTGCATTTTTATTCCAGGCCATTCTTCTTCTCCAGACACTGTATGTCTCTTTAGCTTGCTCCACACAAATTTCCTGTTGCCAGAGAAGCCTCAGAATTTATTTTTAATTCTGGAACTCCGTCTGTCCTCTTCCGTCTTTAGCTATCAATCTTTTGAGGTGCTGTGTAGTTTAGTTTATGATATGACAATGATTTTAAACCTAGTGAGTGGCACAACTGATTCACATCACAGCTTGTATCTCTGCACAGTGCAATCAATAGCAGTGCATCAACTGTGGGGGCAGACACAGGCCTCCTCTCTAGTGCCACAAAGAAGGAACAAAATTCAGCATACCTTCTTCCGAGAGAAAAGCCATGGGCTGTCTATAAAACCAGTCGGTTTGGTCTAGACTAGCAGTCATGTTCCCTGACCTCTACACAAAGAGAACATTCTCAGAGACTTGTACTGCTTTCTTGCAAAGCAAAAGATAAGTTTTTCATAAAGGAAGTGGATATACTACAGCTTTCCTCAGGGAAAAATCAAATCAACCTATTGAGTTGTTTTGTAAATCAAAGAAATATGGACCTTTTCTTGAAAATTTTTTTGTACATTTCTTCTTGGAAATGCAAATTCTCCTCTTGTCTTTTTATATTCATGACTTCATAGAACAATCCATGGATATTTCTGAGCATATCAGAACTATCTGACCGCTCAAACAACATTGTTTACCTGCTAAAGGTGAGGGCTCAGAGTGGGAAGTTGAGTATAGAGATCTGTTCTGTTTTGCCATAATCTCCATCTCCAACCTCAGTCACTGACAGCAGTTTTGCAATGCAAGCTGAACAGGATAATTTATTCACTATAAAGCACTGTAAATCTGTACTGAATATATTCCTGGAAAGTCTAAGACTAATTAAAGCACACATATTCCTCTGTGTGTGGCAAGTGAAAACATTTTTAGTAGCATTAGGGGCTCTAACCTGAAAGGTACAAAGTATTTTCAGCAATGTGTTTTGAGCCTTTCAATCTGAGGATGATTGACAGCTCTTAGGATCAGGCCCTCATTTTTCACCTAATAAATGAAATAATTCAACAGTTTAATTTGAAATGACTTTGCCATAGACTTATTTCTCTTTCATTATGGGTTGGATATCCACAGGATTAAATGTTCTGACTGTAGAAAGAAATTCACTCAAATATAAGCTTTTAAATGTCCCTTCAAACAATGATCAGATGTGGAAAGTTGAGATCGGTTTTCGGTGTGTGGCAGACTGGCAGCAACTGGACCTGGCTTAGAATTTCTGCCTTCACTAACAGAATTTTGTTAGTAAGTCTGCCAAAACCAGGAAATTGCTGGCAGCTTTGGTGGAAAGTGGAGAATTCAGTGGGTATTTGTCATCCCAAAAGGTTTGCACTTATGAAGCTGTCTCTTGTATAGTAAACCCCATTTGTCTGATGTAAGAGATTTCAACAGCTTGTCAGTGCTCCACAAGAAGCAGAAGAAATTTTTCAGTTGATGTTGTATGCAAAGGTGATAAAGATACTGAAATACCATGCTTTGTGTTCTCTTGTTTGTTTCATGTATCAAGGATATGTAAGAAAAGTGAGAAAGTAATTTAATTTGAGGTCAGCCACAGATGTTATGTGAGGCCTCATAGAATGAAAAAAATAAATAATAAACAAAATTAAGAATATCTATGTCTGTCTATATAGTCTGCCTGTTTGTTTGTCACAGTGTATTGTGGAAAGTGCTATAAAGTACAGTTTAGTAGGTCAGGTTCTTTGTATGTTATTTGGTTTATTGATACTACTTGGTAGTGGGGAGACAAGAGATGAACCTAAGGATGAGAATGTTTATAATTAGCATCAGAAAGCTTTTTTTTTTTGGTAGAAAGGTCTGTTCATCTCCCAAAGGAGGAGACAGAAATCTGGTTGCTAGATTCAAGTTCAACTTGAAGTGGACAAAGCACTAATGTAAAGATAGAACAAGGACATTGTGTGCTCTTGAATCTTTTCCAGTTCTACTTGCCATAGGCTATCATTTATGAGTCTTTGCCACTTGCGTTTGGGAGCGTAGAACTTAACCTGACGGTTATATGCAAATGTTTTAAAAAGCCCCCCATTGTATTATTTTGCCAAAAATTATACTGTTGTATCCTAGAAAAAGAGAAACCTATAAAAAGAATCGAGGTTACAAGACATTATTTATTTTTCATTTGGAAATAGTGTTGAATAGCTCCCTAAAGTTTCTGAAGAGTTCTGTGGGCTGCTGTTCCTCCTGTACATAAATATTATCAGACAAAGCTCATGTGTATAAACATTCCCAGACTAGCACTCGTTGCCAATTCAAATCCTTTTATATTGCTCTTTTCCTTATGTAGATCTAATATTCCCACTGCATTTCAGCATTTCAGCAAAACAGCAATTTCTATTTATAGTTTCTCTAGTCTATATTTGTTATAATGAATATGGATAATATATGCTCACAGAAGTTATTAATACTACTGCTATTACATGCATAGCAATTGCATGGTCCTGTTCTCTCAGGCATTCAGATGGAAAGAATAGAAGAAAAATGTTTATGTTTCTCTACTTCATGAAAATATAACAACAGCAGGACACCCAAAGTGATGATGCCTGGATTGCTGTGAATTGTATGTAGAAAATCTTCCTTTTCCCATGGAACACACTGTGTATCACTAGTGTTCCCAACATGTATCAGGGGCTTCTTGAACATTTCATATTACACCTTTGAATGAATATTGACTAACAGCACTATATCAACATTGTCAAAATCCAATCCTAATATTTGACAACATCAAAGGGAGATGGAATGCGTTTGCTCTGATGAGGCTGGGACATGAGGGATGTTGGGTAGAAAGAAGGAGTGGAAGAAAAGAAGCCCTTGATATCAAAAGACTAACAGTCAATGTTATTAATATATCCAACATTACCTATTAGTGAAGTTGATTTAAGCAAAGCTGAAATGTTCAGCATAGCACGTTTCTAATATGTCTCCTTAACTGAGCCAGTTTGTATTGTTATTGAGCTACTGTATGCAAAGAACAAATAAGGCTGGTTTGGGGTTTTTTCTTTTTTCTTTTTTTTTTTTTTTTTTTTTTTTTTTTATTTTATTCTCCTGAAAGAGTTGCAGAAAGCTGGGCTGGATGGTCTTTCTTAATGTAAGTCACTGATTAATAAAATGTGTTATAATAGGTGTGACATGCACTTTAAGACTTTCAAAGCTATGTAGTCTCCCATTAATTCAAGTGCAAATTGGAATATGGTTACATTCTGTTGAAATAAAGTGACTGAGACTTCAAGGGTCCCATTTCACTTACATTTATGAAGTTTGTGATAATTCACCACAGCAGCAAAAACTGGCAAGAACAGAGAGATTCAATTTGGTCTCTCTCTTTCTCTCACTCCCCGGTTTTCTAATGCTTAATAAATTTTCCAGAAGAGAGATACACATACTATCTTCTCAGGACTGTTAATTTAAGAAATGTACTGTTTGCTTTTTTCTTTTATAAATTAATTACAGTTGAACTTTCTCCTAAATCTAGAGAAAATATTTCTGTTTGTAAAAAGGTTTTTCATACATTATGGCCTAATCCCATATGATTTAACTCTGACCACGATCTTTTTCTCACACTGTGGAAAGTATGATTTCACTAGAAAACCTTTTTTTATTTCCCTGATATACAGTGTCTTTCTGTAATGATACAAGTTGTTTTTCTTGGAAGGATAATACTTGTGTGGGAAGAACCATCAGGAAGAGCTCAGTTTAGTCCTATTCAGCCTAGGAGCCTTTTAATCCACCCATTCTAGGTAATGCGTTTATACCCCTTGTGATTTTTTTTGTCTGTAGCTGTATGTTGTCCTCATATGTTTTCCTCATACCTTTCTGAGTGCAATCCAATTAATGTCTAATTTCTGAAACTGACCCACTGAGAAGATTTATTTCATCATATCTGTCCTGCAAAACAATATTCATTCAGAAGTTTCAGGAAAGGTTATCAACATACTTCAGACAAAGAAAATGAGCAAGAGAAGGGGTTTCCTTGAGCACTCATTTTAATATGCATGTTAAGAACACCTTGAGGTCCTGGGACAGGCTGATTTCAAAAAGCAGAGGAGTGTTCACTGAGAGTGTTCATGAGATAGCTGTTGTTTATAGAGTGGTTGTGTCACAAACAAACAAGAAAAATATTGAGAAGACGAAATGGGTACAAATCAGTGGCCAGCTGTGGCTGTCATGTATTTACTTGAAATCAGAAAGCAAGGTAAATCCATCCATATTTTAGAGGTAATATTTGTGCCTAAAATAAGTGAAAGTGTTAAAAATTGTGCAAGAGCCGGACTTTTCTTAATCTTCTACATTTAATTTAATATGTTGATCTCATTACACTGCATCTGTCATACCTGGTATCTGTAGATCAGGGAAGTAAAAAATGGTCAAGGCATCTAATAAAAATGAGCCTAAGGTCCTATTTTGCTTCTTGTTCATGCCCTTGCTAAAAGTGCTTGCATAACACTTTCCAAGGGGGGAATCTCAGACACTGCACATTTTCCCAGAGTGCTGGTGAAATAGCAGGCAATATTTTGCCCATGCCTGCTTTGAGAAAGCAAAGGAAATTGCATATCTTTTTTGACAACAGAAAGCTTGCAAAATGAACCCTGGAGAATGCTGCTGCAAACTAATTATCTTAGAATTTTGGTCAAAGTTTGGGATATTTAAAAAGCCCTCATACTTTTAGAAATCAAAATATTTTAACTTATTACAATTGAGAAAATTCATGGAAGAACTGCGAGTCGGGGAGCAGCACTCCAGGCTCCTGCTCTCTTGCTCCAAAAGATGTGTAATCCTGCCTTTATATCAAATGTGTGAGTAAAATGAGGAGAGCAAGGTGATCCTGCTGGGCTATATCATACTGCTTTGCAACATGTATGGAAGGTACAACAGAGGCAGAGGTTATGCTACTGTTAGAGAAATCTGTTTTCAAAAAGGGCAGTGTTTCATAATGAGACAGTAAACAGGAACAGAGAAAAATGTCAATGCCTCCTTAATTTTGTAGGAAATACTTTGAACAGACTGCAAGCAATTATTTTATTTGGTCAGTGGATATGTAATTGCACTATATAGTTTCTAAGCATGAAGACGAAACAGCCCCACATGAAAAGGAGAAAAGTCCTTTTTAGTGGTTATGAAAATAAACTGTAAAGCACCCAGCAGTGAAAGGGTCAAAATGGTTGTATTAACTGAACTCTCCTGAGGACATATGTTGTTTACAGTATACGTTTAAAATAATATTCCTGGCTAGTCAGGCTTTCCCTCAGGATAATGCAATTACAACAGTAACAGAGGATTAATTAAAGACTCTCCCATAGGTGTTGCTAGAGATCTTGAATCGACCAAAGGGGGATACATTACCAATGCAGCACAGAGGTGAACAGACCAGAGCTGTTCAAAATAATTAGTTAGGCACAAGGGCAGGGTTGAGCTTTTTGCCTCATTTATCTGATTTTGATTAATATTGTAATTTCTTTTTTTTTATGCAGAAGAGGCATATTGGTTCCCATTTGTGTATGAGAAATGAGTAAGGAAGATCAAGCTTCTGAATAAGGAAATCAATAGCAAATGAATTTATTCTGGTCCAGTGTCAAGTAGGATATAATTTTCTTTTCTTTTTTTCTTTGACACCTGGTTTAAATGCTTGGCACCAAGGGGTAATTTTTCTGCCATGGAGGGAACAACAGTCCTGTTCATGTACACTGCAGGTAGTGATGCAGATGCATGACAAGCAACAACGACATGAGAGAGTGTTAGAGCTGGAGCCTCACTTCCCCTTTTTTTTGTTTAACCTTCATAACCATCTCTGCATGTACTTTCAAAGTCATGATAGAAGTTGAGCTATAGTACTTAATCTGGCAACGCCACTAATTTGGAATGATGCAGTAAAGTTGAAAAAAGTGAAGGTAGTCTCTCTCTCCAAAGACCTTTTAAGACAGAAAAAAAAATATAGCAACCCCCAATGTGTTATTTTTGCATAAACGGTTATTTTTGGTTCACTTCTGTCTGAAGTCCCTGTTCTGGATGAACATTCAGCAGAAAAGAAAAGGTAGTGATCAAAGTTTAGATGAAGTGTACAGAAATCTGCATTAGAAATGAGTGAACACCTCTCTCCGAGGAGTGACTGGGAAGATTTGGGCTAGATCCCTCATGTATCATAACTTGTCAGCAGACCTACTTGGGGCTGTAAAGCTAATATTAAAATTCCTTGGGCTGTTCTGGACATATATGCCCTGAGGTGTGTCAAGGTATTCTCCCATTTTGGTGTTATATATTTGTCACATTTTTTCCATACAAAATCTATACAACAATCTAAAAAGAGAATATTTAAAGAAATCAGAGAATAATTTGTTTAGAATCTACAGGAAAAAAAAATCTCATTAAGAAAGTAATGATTTCTTTATACTGAATGTTTTATTCCTAAATCTAGAGGTCATATTCTTGTATGAGGTATATTATGCCTATCTAAGAATCTGATCCATGTTAAATATGTAGGAAATCTCTTTTGTCTGGCTAGGCTCATTTTGTCACAAGCAAGTACTTTGTCTGAAAGGTGGTAGAGTAAGATTAAATTAAAATTTATTAATGTAATGTGTTTGCTTTATATGGAGTTTTCTTTCATATAATATCAATATGAAGATTGGAATAATATATTGCACTTATTTAGCCATAAATGTGGAAGAAATTCTGATGTTCCAATTTTTCTGAATGGGTAGGGTCACTGAGCCTTTTAGTTCCTGAATTAGCATGAGAGAAACAACAGAATTCTAAAATGGTATAAGGGCATTTTTCAAATTTAACTCTAAGTGGCAGAAGAATTGTAACCTAGAGGAGAAGTTAGACTTATTTGTGAAAGAAATCTGAGGAAAGTGTTGTCTATGTCACTGCATGATAAATATCCTCTTTATTGATATCGAGGCAGGTTTAGTAAAGAGTATTCAAGAGAATACTGCAAGGAGAAAATAAAGGAATCACCAAGAAAAATATTAACATCTACTCAACCCATAATTTCCAAAGACAACAGTTAGCAACATGACCCTGCTGGATTTTTATGTGCCATCATGTTTCACAATTCCTCTTTGATAAAAGAAACACATTTCACTGAGAATCAGGAATCCTGTGTGTTCATATAATCACACTTTTTTAGTCACCTAAGAAAGTACAGTATCCTATAGGAACACAGCTGTGTCCCACTGATGGGCTTGTTCACATTTCTGTACATGTGTGACCAGCAGATTTGCCTGCCAATGGTGTCTGTGCCTCTGAGGTTTTCCTCTGGCTCTGTTTCAGGTCTTGTCTTTGTATTGTACATTTTCATTTACCTATCAGTGCCTCCAGGACTGACTGCACTGCTCAACTTGTGAGCAGCACTCATGGCAAGCTTGACCTGCCTGCTAAGATTGGAAGCATGGTTCAGCTGTGTGTTTGTGGAGAGATTCGTAGATCTCAAATGATCACAACCTTATGTCTGCAGAAGATGTACATGAAGCTGTGCATGTGGAACTTGTTTTGATAAAGGTAGGACAGTGCAGGCAGATAAAATGTTTTCTTTTTTGCAAACTTTTGCATTTCTGTTCATTTCATAGTCACGTAGGTTCTCATGTTCTTGCCTACTGGAGGTCTCTTTGGCAGCTGTCACTAGATGGTGCTAGCTGTATAAAAGAGGTATCCCTCTTTTCCTTCTCGGATTCAGACCTTGCAGTCTCAAGGACCCTGGTTGCTTTGGCTCGGTACAAGAGACATATTTCCACTGAGTCCTGGGAATCCAGAGTAGCTGCTTTCTCCCTAACAGCTAATAGGTCAATAGGGATTAATTAGGGAATTGCCAGAGGTTTGGATTTACCTTGCATGAGTTTCTTATGAACACAAAGGAGATCTGTTGTTCAGCCAGCATTTTCAAGGGAGCTTAAGATAAGTAGAGGACCACTAGTTGTATTTTGGCATTGTCTCCTCTTTGCCCAGAAGGATTTTTGTGTTTTATCAAGTCTGCTAGAAACTAAACTTCTTTTCCACAAAATACGGAGATCTCATATAATTCAAAAACCAGCCTGGCAGAGGACAGTGAGGGCCTGAGAGTGACTGGCTGTTGGACAGGTTGAAATGGGAGCACTGCATCTCAGAGAAATGAGCTTTGCCCATAGTTTTTGCAGGCTATTAGAGGTTATTTGAATGGTCCCTTTGAATCCTAGCAAATATAGAAGCAGACCTTAAAAAAATATCTTTAACTCATAAAGTGTTTGGGGTAGGCCCTGGATTAAGCAAGGTGGAAAGCATGTGGAGGATGGAAGTGGAAGGACTAGATAGACAACAGTGTAAATGGATCTTTCCCTCCTTTAGGTTTTCCTCAGTATATTTAATGTTATCTGGCTGAAAGACAAAACCTTCCTGAGACCAAACCTTCATGTCCTTGGCCTCAGGAAGAGCTTAGATAAAGAAACCACCAGTCAAATACATCAGGTTTTCACCCTCAGCAACAAAAGCCTTTTCCTTCTTGTAAAAGCAGGGCACATTGCACTCAAATGGGGAGAGATGCTAAGTGCAGTGACAATTGTTTCCCAGGGAGAATGTTTCGGCAGGAAGCCAGTATTTAATCACATAGCCACATCACATCATTACAGAGCGTCACTCAGTGCAACCACTTGATGCAGTGCACCGCACCTCCACAGCATAACGCTGGCTCCCTGCCAACAATTTAGAGAAAACTGCTATCAGCTTTTATAATTGCTTTCCTTGATGAAACAACCCAGTGAAATGGCAGGGCTAGAATGGGGACCAAATGGACAGTTACGAGACCACAAAAGTTCCCAGACTTCCAAGTGGCACCTGTTAACCAGCAGTTCATTTACTGGCCAGCTTCAAAAGTCCACCACAACTGGTACTAATTGTCAGTTTCCTCACAGAAACTGAGGAGTTCCTATCCTATGTAAGGATAGAGCAGCTCACTTTACCTCAAAACTGATACTGACATTGGGCAATATTTGACCATTGGCATCCTGTAGCTGAGCTGGCTGCTTAGTACAGCACAACATCATATATGAATGTTTACATTATTATGGCAGAACCGTATTAGCCATACATGGAAAGTAAAAACCTTCTAGAATGATTATGGCAATGTGTGCTCTCCTACAGGCTATCTACATCATTTTACACATGAACCAGCAATATCACCTCTCCTCAAAGGTGCTACAGGTATCCTGAACTGCATTAGACAAAGTATTACTGAAGAGGGGTGAACCTTCTCTACCCGGCACTGGTGAAGCCACTTTTGGAGCACTGTGTCCAGTTCTGGGCTGCCCAGTAGTAGAAAAATATCCCCAGTAAAAGAGAGACATGGAGAGATTGGAGAAAGTCCAGCAAGTGGCATGAAGATGGTTAAGGCGCTGAAGCATTTCTCGTAGGGAAACACTGAGAGAGCTGGGACTGTTCAGCCTGGAGAAGAGAGGGCTTGGGGGGACCTCATCAATCTGTACAGACATCTGAAGAGGGTGTGTAAAGATAGATGGAGTCAGGCTCCATCAGTGGTTTCCAGTGACAGAACAAGAGACACTGGGCAAGCTGAAAGACAGGAGTTTCTGTCAGAACTTCAGGATATGGGGTTTTTGCACGGTGAGAGTGACCAATCACTGGAATAAGTTGTGCAGAGAACTTGTGGAGTTCTTGGACCCTTGGAGATACTGAAAAGCTGTCTGGGCATAGTCCTGGGCAACTGGCTCTAGCTGGCCCTATTTCAGCAGGAGGGGTGGGCAAGGTGATCTCCAGAGGTCCTTTCCAACCTCAACTGTTCTGTTATATTCTAATTCTGTGACACTCATATTACAATAATCACAGGTATGATAAATGTATTGAGACCATGACTAAAATACGTAAGTAAGGTAATAGATAAGTTTTAAAGCCACAATACCCTTTCTTGGTCCTGTTTGGCCAAAACTTGAGCACATGCAGTTAACTCTATAAGAACATATATTGATTCAGGCTCTGAACGTTAGTGTGTTAGGACTACTCTTCTGTCCATATCTCTTCACCCTCATGACCAGTAACACGACTCAAGGAAATGACATGACGTGGAGTCAGGGGAGGTTTAGTTTTCACATGAGGAAAAGCTTTTTCATCCAGAGAGTGGGTGAGCACTTGGAACAGACTGCCCAGGGAAGTGGCCACAGTACCAAGCCTGTGTGAGTTCAAGAAGCATCTGAGCAATTCTCTCTGGCACATGGTGTAATTCTTGTGGTGTTCTGTGCAGAGTCAGGAGCTGGCCTCCATGATCCTCATGGGTTTTTCCAACTCAGTACATTCTGTGATTCTATGATTCTATAACAGTGGTGAGTAGGTGATATATAGGAAGTGAAAAAGGACAGGTTTTACACAAAGAGTTGCTCCCAAGGTATTCCTGTCCAGCTTCTTGCTGACATAATCTGAGGATATTAATGAGCCTGGACTTAATAGACACCAGTGGTCCTATCATCCATAAATTTATCTAATCCATTCTTGACTGTTTTTTTATTTTAAGGTATCTTTACTTGACATGAGAATGAGTTTCACAATTTAATTTCTTAGCTGTATGGAAACAGACTTGCTTTTTTGTGCATTTTAAGCCTGCAGACTTAGAGTTTCCTCTGTTCATTGTAACATTTTCATTCAAATCAAGAGGAAGGAAAATGACTCAGCACCACATGGTGTTGGATTTCTGTCTGTTTTAATTACCTGCATATAGCATCGCTGTTGTCAACCTTGGTGTCAGCAGAGATAACACTGTAGTTGACCCCCAGTGGGCCTAACACTGTACCCCACTGTCATTATGCTAAGCAATGTGCATACATGGATCAGATTCTCCAACCCCAAAGCTGGCAGCCCAAATATAAGACACAATAAAACAGACTGATAGAAGGAAGTGTGGAAAACAACAGGCCAGTGTGAGTCAGCATTGACTGACAGTATGCCCACCTATTTTTCCTGGATGTTGCTGGTTGTTTCAGGACAAGCCCAGAGCCATGAATGCAAATCCTCTGTGGTAAAATCATTTCCGCCCACCTTTCAATACTCCTTTCTAGAAAAAAAATAATCACCTTGCATTCCTGAATTATTGCCTCTGGGCTCACACTTCTCTGTTGCCAGATTTGGAAGAATCACCAGTTTCACTGCTGTTGTGGCCAAAGAGGAAAAATAGTATAATCCTGAGGAATCCTGATTAGGATTCAAGCAAGTATCCACATGACCAAGAAGATGTGCACCACTGCCTTCTGCTCTCTAAAGGCTGACATATTAGTTTGAAAAGTGGATACATGTACAACAGAGGTCGAGCCAGACACAAAATAGATCATCTCCTTTGCCAATGCAATAAAATGACCTCTCTCAAGGCAGGACATTCACATCCACATCCTGTTTTAGATTATATAAGTAATTTGTAAAAATGGGCATGAGCATCTAGAAATAAGATTTTTCCAGACTTCTGTTTATTGGCATATATTAATTGGGTCTTGGTACAGTCCTGCCTTAACATACGATTGCTTTTATTTTTGAAGCACAGTGAATTACAGATAGTGAATATATCTAAAAGAATAATATAGGCAAAAAAACTTTAGACAACTCAACATCTTTTTTGTTCCTTTTCTTCCAAGAGTAAAAATGAAATTGCCTGCAGACACAAGCAGTCTTCACAAAGGAATGTATATGTCCTAATGTTAGTCTTAATTAAAACAAAGCTTGCCGTATTGTTTTATGACTGTATTTGTACAACATATTACTTTGCATAGGAGACAGTCCTAACCATTACCTGTTTATCTATTTAAAGCAGCGCAGTCTGTTATTCATTGCACTCAAACAATACATGAATGCATGGACATATTTATTGTTAAGGTCAATAGAATGATAGGATTTGATCCCCTTTTCTTTGTTGCTTAGGAAAGAAAACAAGATTCTTATGAAGTCTGTGCTGTTTTTTCCTTGCACCTGTCTCTAGTAGCTATGCTTTAAGTACGTATTCTCTAGTGGACAAGGCCATCAAATACATAAATTACATTAGGGCAAGGAAGACAGTATCAAGGTCTGATTTTATACAGATCTCCACATAATTCTCAATTTGTAAAGCTAATCAACCCATTTTCTTATATATCTTTACCACAGAAATGCTTGCCTAACCAGCAGCTTTCAAATGTAATTATCCAGTGTGCCCTTTCAGCTACGATTCTGTGATAACCCGTGAGATGATTTTGGTGTCTTATAAATGTTTATATAATATAGACATTCTGTTCCAGGCTTATAAGCTTTTTCCTAGGAAACACCTGAGAATCATTCTTCAGTGTATGTTTTAATTTATGCAAATGTTTAATTTTTAACAACAATGTGGGTAATTGTGGGTTTATGTGTATGTGCCTTCCTGATACAGTCTGATGTTTTCATGTTTTGTATGGCCTTTTTGAAGCAAGGTGTGCTGACTATCCTATGCTACCACTTAAAACAAAATGTGGGTATCCATGGGATAAATGTAATACTAGAAATTATCAGGAAAGTCCAGCTGGTTTGATTATCTTTTCTAATGGTTTGAAAAGATCATATCTTGATTTGATCAGCCTCTGAAAAGCCCTGCTAGACTACATCTCAGTCCATGCCTCAGTAGTCCTTCTCTCCCACATTATGAGACTGCACAACTTCCCCTTAACATCAATGGAAATCTGAGCATTTGCCACCTGGCAGTGAGCACAAACCACCACTGTTGAATTAGATGGGATTAAAGTATGTATCAGCCCTTATACTTCTGGAAAATTCTGACACGATGTGCTGGCATCTTGCTTCCACAGTTAGTGATGATGGGATGAGAGAAGAGAATGAGCTCACAAGCAGTAATTGCCTGTAGGAACCCTCTAGTAGCTTCTCGTGCAGATGTACATGGAACAACCTTATTGCCGTCAGGATGAAGAATTTATGCCAATATACTTAGGGAGGCCAGAGTTACAGATTTTTCAGGGAAATCTGAAGTAATTTGATTCAATAAAATGTATTTGGCTGACCCAAACAGGCTTTATGAATATTCTTTATTGCCTGTCATAAATATATGTCTTCCATTCTGCCCCAGGGGAACTGTGAGTTAGCAAGAGACTGAAGCTTTCTGTCTGAAAAGGCTGTCTCTTACCAGCAGGTGCTGTTGATGTGCTAAGCAGAGATAACAACCAGGCAATGTAATGAAATCCCTTCCCAGTGCCTGCTGCTTCTACCACAGTCTCCTCCATCTTCCAGATTTTCTTTTATCATCAAGAAGGGCAGTGATATAAATCTTGAGAAGAAAACCTTACATACCTGCCTATAGTTACTTGAGATTTGGCTGAAAGTGGCCAGCACACTGAAGGCACACATGAGGCCAAGAGTCTGGTTCAACCTCATTTGAGTTTCTCTGTTCTCGTTATTAGTCTTTGTAATTATTGTTAGTTTCACTTAATGTCTTCCATCTGTATCCCTTTAGCACTTGCTTCTAAATTACAGCATTGTACTTAACACTAATAGATATCAGGTGGACCTTCATCCTTTGCATCACTTCATATAATCCCTTCTGTATCTGAGACTTGGCTGTTTTTTGAGCTGTACTGATGTCAATTAAAAATCTGACTTTGAATTAATTTGGTTAAGATAGTACAGAAGGTTCTGTGTGGACCCTCATATTTTGGGTTATTTGTAAGTCACTTAAAATAGGCTTAAACTAAACCAACTAAAACAGAAGGATGTCCAAATGGAGGTTGGCACCAGTTTAATTAAACTGCAGCAACTATGTATATAAACAAGGCTTAAATCTACAGACTGTAAATTACTTTTGACTGTAACATTACTCATTTCATTTTACAGCATCACAGAAAAAGTTCAGTTGCTCTTGTATTCAGCCAAAATGTGGATCAGTCACTCCCTGCTAGATTTTGATGAGCCCCATATGGATGTAGAGAGAACCTACCCTAAACAGAGGAAATACCAGAGCACTGCCATTAAGTAGCCTTAAATATATGACAGTAAAATTTCTTATGGTAAAAATTCAATGCTTCTAGCCACTCAAGTACACTATTTTGTAGAATAAGTATGTACTGAATCTATCATGTCATCTTTCATGTCAATTGATTATTCATGAAAACTTAGTGTAATTAAAATATTGTAAATATGTTTTAGTAAGCATATTTCATACTCTTCTGGACAAATATTTGTTTTATCTCTTGAATATGTGACTATTATATGAACTCATTTCCAGTTAAATATTCCCTGTAGTAGTGGTCAGGTGTCATATAAAAGTTAAGAAAGAAAAGCTATAATTTTTATTCTTAGCTTTAGTAATATGTTATTCTGTTAATTAAAGACACTGTGGCTTTGCCAGCCATTAATGACAGCCTGGTGTGCCAGGCAAACCTGAATTTCAATATTTTTCTTTCTTACAGTGCATCACAAATTGAAGTTTTGGAAAAAAGCTGTCTTATTCAGCAGAGTGTATTGAATTTAATAGAAAAACATATGCAGTGAAAGTTAAACAAGTGCTTAAGTTTCTCACTGAAGCAGTGCTTCTAGACTGGGGTAAAGAACAATTTTCTTTCATTCTTTCTTCCTTTTCTTTTTCTTTCCTTTACTCCCTTTCTTTCATAACTTTTCCATGAAGCTTGTCATATTAATTTTAAGAAGATCAGAAGTAGCAGCATTGATGCAATCTTCTCCACTATATGAAGCATGGGAAGAAATTTGTGGAAATTAGAGCCTATTGTTTAATTCAGATTTCAGCCGCAGCACTAAGCTCTTATGCCCTGAATTTTGTCTGGTACTGCCCTATACCACTTAACTGATGGAATTGGTACTTTTAACCTCCTTTTGTTAAGCTTGATCTTACCATGTGTATTCAAAGAGGTGCCTTATCCAAATTCTATCCTTCACGCATGGAAGCATTAGTTCACCTAAAAGTTAAAGGGAAAGTAATTTGACTCTATGAGATTTTATCCATGATATTTCACTAAAAATTTTTATTCCTTTAATTCTGTTTCACAAAAAAATAATCTGAAGTATAAAAATGGCCTGTAGTATTACTGCTTCACCTTGACAATGGAAGAATTTGATTTCATTTCAAAGAAAAAGTATTCTTAATGAAAATTCATAAAATGAAAAAATCACAGAATATCTCAGATTGGAAGGAATCTTAAAGATTGTTTAGTTTCACCCCCTCTGATGTGGTCAGGGATGTCTTTTGCTGAACCAGTTTGGTCAAGCTCCATTGAACATGGCCAACTTTAATTCTGTATATTAAAAATCAGTATGTGATTTTCTGTTTGCTTCCTTGCTCTCCCTCTTTTCCTTGCTGATTGTTACTTGTTAATTTAGCATGACATTTAATGATTTAACATTATATTTAGCTGGTGAGAACATTTGTGAGTTCAAGGCCACAAATCTGCTGATATAGTTGATTCCAGTGGGGTTTGATCACCTTAGTCCCTTGTAGGGAAGCCAGGCACTGCATTAGGCAAAGTTAAAGATTAAGAAAAAATCTTGTGTAGTGGACAGCCCTCCTATAAAATATGTTGCTGGAAAATTATTAGGCTTTTGGTGTGTATTGTTTTGCTGTGTTGTTTTGTTGTTTGGGGTTTTTTTTTCCCCCCAGGAATACCAGTTTTATCAAGGATGTGTTGATTTGCTTCTTCTGACACAATACTTAATTTATATATATATACTTCTCTACTGGAATCCTACACCATATTTTGCTAATGTTCTTCCCCTTAAGAAGGCCTCACCATAAGGTCATAAAACACTTTGGCAAACATTTGGCATGTGCTGCTATTTCCTAAAAATATCTTGACATATTATAGATCCCAGAAAACTAACTCTGTCAGAAGAAAACATAAGTTGTTCCCCTAAAGATGGTTCATCTCTATCTTGGATCAGGGAGACTCAGTTTTGCCATATGCCTCCAAGACTGGATGGAACCTCAAAAACTCATAGAGTTCCAGAAGAGGAAGTAAAGTTCTCTGGAAGAGAAGGCAATGTAATATGTCATATACCAGGTAATGTTTTGTTGAAGGAAAACTACTTGGTTCCTACTGACTCAGGCACTTATTTAGAAATTTATCTGTTCTTCATCAAAAGCAATAAACTACTTCTATTGATGGCAAGGAACCTGGCTGAATTCTTAGGCAGGGGCAGTTGTTGGTTACAGCTAGTCTTGGAGTCATCCTGTGGTTATGGAACTTGCCTGGATTTCAGAAATTCTGGGCTCAGTTCCCAAGAATGCCACAGTCTCCCTAGAGCTAAGCAACTAAAGCTCCTTGTGCCTCAATTCTCAGTCCAGAATCAGCCTCTGACCTTGAAAGCTACTACCGTCTTTCCCAAGTAATGGTGCCCTGAAATTCTTTTCACAGGCCTCTCTAGTATTATGTTCTTGCATGAAGTTATCACAGTTTCTTCCCCACTACCAATTATAAAGAAAATTTCAGCTGAGGAAGAGACACCAGAAAACAGGTATCTGAACAAAGTTACACTGCAACTGATGTGTATAGAACTGTGTGAGTGAATTGTGTACTGCATGTTTGGAGTCAGTCCTGCACGTCTGTTTGGGACTGAGCTCAACCAAGAGAATTCTTCAGTGGCCATGGACAAGCCACTTGACCTATTTCATTTTCACCATTTGCAAAATAGGGCTACAAATGCACTTAAGAGAGAAGTGTTTAGAAGACTAATTAGCTGGTGTTAACTCATAGACCAGGTAACTGAACTGAAGAGAGATGAGGAAGGAAGAGAAGAGGTAAAGTAGCAGGACCTCCTGAAGCCTTGGTGTTTGTGGCAGGCAGAATGCACCAATGATTTGCAAGGGCACAGCTGCCATGTCCCCATTGCAAATAGCATTGTGCTTTGCCAGCTCTGCTGATTAGGGCGCACTCATACTCACATAATGGGCTAACATTGGCACTCAGTCAAAAACAGAGGCTGTCATGTCCCATCAAATTGGTTTGTCTGGTCCTCATCTGTGCTCACAAGGTGAAAAGTACCTATGTTGTCCCCTTGGCCTACTGTCTTTCAGGCCAGCCTCTGCTCTTTAGAAAAGCAATGAAAGAAAAGTCATCACTGGCTTTATATATTTTGTAGTTGGTAGTAAGAAGGAGAGCCAATCTATGAGTTCTCTTCAACTTTGTTTATTTAAATTGGGTACAAAATAAACCATTCTGCTCCTGTCAGGATGTTATTTTTCTCTATGGGGGCTATGTAGCCCTGCTTTGATAAGTTGCTCACATAATAGCAGGTGATGAACTGGAAATGCAATGACATTCACTAACCAAAGCTCTCTCATTTCAGTACTCCAAGGGGTAGCCAATTCTGGGGACAGCCCTGCCTGTCAAACATCAATTCCCTGGAATAACTGCTTTTTTAAAAACCTTTGCCCTGAGTGAACCAAGTTAAATACAAACATATAGCAGGGAGTCCAATTTTGCTGTGGGAACATATCCTTGTTATAGCATTATTTACATAGAATTTTCCACACTAGTTGCACATACTCTGGTGCAGCACTGAAAAACAAGGGTTTTGTGCTAGTCATCCTAAAAAAGAGAAAAGCTTATGCATTAAACAAGCAGACTACAATACTTTCATCTGGTTTGTGAAAATATTCTTCTCTGGGCTTTTCATAAATCTCACTAGAGGATGCAGCATTTGTCTATCAAACATGTATTTAATAAGCAGGGCATGTTATACTTATCTCTATTCCAATATACACAACTACATTTTATCTGTGGCCTTGTCTGTCCTTTGATGCACAAATATCTGATTACCTATGTAAGAACTGTTAGAGCAATTTTTGAAAATGTTTTTTATGTCTGAGTAGTCAATTGCACATAGTTATCTCAGCACAACTACAAAATATAAGCAGATTCCCTTAAATAAAGGTAGTTAAAAAAGAATAATGAACAACATGAATTTTTTAATTTGCTGCTCTCTGAGGTAATGATTTTTGCCATTTTCTTGGCTATGTAAACAAACATATATCACTATTACTACTACTATTACTATCACTACTATTAAATTAAAAAATCCCAAGTTTCCCTTGCACTGGAGATTCCTTCTCTGAGATTTCTGGTAGGGTTTGTTATTATCTTGTGTTTGTGAGACTAGTGAATTTTAGAAGCTTTGCTATGATATCTGCTGCCTTGGATGGTGCTGTCATTGGCAATGAGCAGAATTCTCAGTGAACACATTTGTATATGAATTATACTGTATTCCAGTAAGTTTCCTCTAGACGTGATCCAGAGTCAATTACAGTTAATGGGAAGATTTCATATTTCAACTATAACAGATAGGCGTCCAATAAAAAAAAAAAAACAAAAAAAAAAAAAACAAAAAAAAGTCCAATAAAAAAAAAAAACAAAAAAAAAAAAAACAAAAAAAAACCCAAAAAAAGAATAGCATGTGACTAATCACACCCCAAAAGTTACTCAACACAAAATGAAAGTAGTTGTAGAACATCCATTCCTAGTTCAGTGGGAAGATTATTCATTCGAGATACTAGAGAAAACACACTGAGTAAAAATCTCACTAGCTGAAATTAGGCATGTTCAGTGAGCAGTTGCAAAAGGTCTGTTTTATCAAATCTTTTATTTGATAATGATACACAATAATTTTAGGTCTGCTCTCACAGGAAATGTAGCTGTCTTTAATCAAGTAGCAGAAAATCCTACCTGTTAAACACTGAATGAATAAAGCAAAACAAAGCATGAATCATTTAGTAATTTTTAATTATTTAATAATAATACAACTACTCTGTATCCTCTAAAAAGAATATTGATCTCCCTCCTCTTCCATGTCATACTGACCTCAATAAATATATTCATTTTTTGTGCTTGTAATTACTTTGAGGCCTGCTTAACTCCTTGAAGAAATGAGAAGTTATATTGAAGACAACCCACTGAACAGACAAATCATACCCATCAAGTCAAGCATTAATCTAAGCTGTTCCAGGTTCAGAGACTAAAACTGTGCTTAGTTCTGATCTGGCATTGGAAGAATGGGAGTGCAGAGACTATAATGCTGTCAGCTTTATTTAATTAAAAACAAATACTACATGTTGACTGAATTATAAAGAAAAAGAAGCAGACCAGCAATATTTCCATGTTTTGCTTTCCTTCTCAAAGCCTAATGGACACTTTGAAAATATAAGTGCATAATTTGTATTAACTCTTTTTTTAAAAGGAAAGACCAAATTTTTAAAATTCTTGTTTTGCCCTTCATACACAAAGAATCTACAACTATAGAAAACCACCTCAAAATTCTAGTCCTGATTTTTATTTACCATAAGGCATTTTATTCTACTCTTGGGGTACATAAAGAGATTTCAAGTGAATTTGAATGCATTTTTTACCATCTAAATACATTAAAATAGATTTTCTGAAAGTAAAGCTTGAGAACACTTATTTTAATTTGGTCTCATTGGTACTTTTCAACCGATAAATTTTCCTCACTTTGAACAAATTTTGTCCTCTGCATGTGATCCAATTCATATTTTTCTTGGCTAGTTTACAAAGTGGTGGATTTATGACCTAGTGAAAATAATGAATGAAAAAAGAATTTAAGTGGCCAGTATGAACTGTTTTCCTCTGCTCTCTGCTTCAGTAACCAAAGTATTTTAGCCTACACTAACCTTAATGATGATATATCTCTAAAACCTGGAAACATTTACTTCTGAGATGCAATTGATTTATAAATCTAACATTCTTATTGAAAGTTTTGGTTTGGTTTCTGGTCCTTAATTTTGGTTATAATTTTTATTTAGGTCCTCTCTCTGGAGAGCATATTAAAACCCAGCCCAAGCTTGGGGGACTGGGTTAAAATCAATTGGAAGAGATACTTATATGAAACTCACTGCAAACTCTAGGTGCTTTCTTTGTAAAAGGAAACTTAGAAAAATGGGCCTGGATCCACCCTGCATAGAAGAGCTGAAAAACACCAATTCAGACTTCATTTTCTTAGGGACAGGGAATACAGCACAGGATTTGATCTGCATATGCTGTCTAATATATGAGAAATCTTGGAGTCCTGATAGCCTTAATCCCCGCCACAGAAGTGTATAAAATTTCACAGCTAAGCTGCCAGAAAACCCAAGACCACACCAGGAAAGCCGTCTGCTTACAAGAAGATACCTGCCAGGTCTTGTCTGCCAAAGCCTGGGCTAATGAATGAATACACAATATCCCAATCAATCAAACTGGATTTGTCTTTGCCCCAGGTCTAGGTGAGGTCTGGTATGAGGTGACCATATCTGTCAAGCATGCAGTAGCTGTGGCCAAGAAACTGTCTGTCCATTTATGCATTTATCAAGAAAGATATGAATAGAAGTCTTTATTTTTTAACTAAATGTAGTATATACACACGCTGGCTGCATGTGTCTCAATGTATAGCCATACAAAGGGAGAAAAAAGTCATATCTGCAAACACACTGCCAAATTTAGGCATGTCTGTATACAGATACCTATACACGCATAGTCATTTTATTTTCCTGCTTGGTTTCAAAAATATTTCAGTCTTACATATATTTTTCAGCACAAGTGCTAGGAGTGTGATTACCTGAAAGACTGAAAAATTCCAAACCATAGATTTATTTTTTTAACTGTTGTGGAAACTCTTGTTTCTAGAGTTTTAATCTTCTCTTACAGTCATTGCTGTGTGTTTTCACAAATATGTGTATTTACATGAGAAAAGTGTTGTGTGACAATGAGGTAAAGACTTATGTAGTCCTCACAGCCATGCTAGAGACTCTAGGGACTATTTTAATGTGTAGGAGTTCAGACTGACAATGGGGCAGACTTCGTGGTTGCTCTCCTGCACAGGTCTGAACCAGGCAGTATGAGCATTTCACCAGGGGTGTGAACAATGCCTTTGAACCTGGGTGTGCTGAAACTGATGACTAGTCCCCACTTCCTGGGAACATGCTCCTAGGTACAGAACAGAGCAGGGTGAGTCAGAGAGGGGCCTGATAAAAGATAATATGGTCACAGAATAATCACAGATAAGTCATTGCCCAAGGGATGGGAAGATACTTAAATGAAGTGATAGCCAGATATGCTGGTGAGGTATAGAGAAGACCTGACAGTAGAGTACCTTCCCATTTTGTCATCCTTTACCAATTCAGATCTATCCTTGTGCCTGTCCTAGCTCCAAGGTGGTCTAATGACACAACACACAGTGGTTCACTGCCAGCATAGCTGTTTGCAGAAGAGAACTGTAGCATAAAGCCTCAAGGACTCCTTGACTCATTTTCATGGTACCTTGGTTGATGCATGCCTAGATAGAGCCCTCCTCTGGCCACTTAGTTGGACATATCATCCATATTTTCTTTCAAAATTCAGAGCAACTTCAATTGTTTTTATTGCACATATACAGTAAAATGTAACAGCATAAGCATTTTAGAAATTTAAGTTTGAAGTTTCCACTGTGAAGTGATGCTGCTAAGAACCTGAGTTCATTGCCCCACTCCTGCCTGGAGTTTGGCTCCCTGGACCCAAGGCCAGGTATGGTGCAGGTGTCTGACCTGCAGTTGTAGTGGAGGCCTGTTCACCCTTGATTGAGAGCTGCCTTTAAGTTCAGGCCCTCACTTTTGACCTCTTCCTGAGCTACACTGACCTGGCTTTCTGGCTTGACTTTGGACCTGCCTCACCTATATGGACTCAAGGATGATCACTGGACATTGGCTGAACCAGTAACCACCACTGGATCTGCTCTTTTCCTCCTGCTTGGATGCAGTGGACCTGGCCACCCCACACTGTCCCACTTGCCTTGCCCCAACTTCCCCGCTCTTCCTGGTCCTTGGTAGTCATAGAGGGTCTGCCCAGGGGTTTCAGAAAGAGACTTTAGGTAGATGCTGAGAACTTTTAGAGTTAAAATCTGTAATTAAAACAATCCAAACCATTGCTTCGTAGTATCCATATAGAGAATGATGATAATTGTACATTGTTGCCTCTGCAACAATGTTTTGCTGTTGCACAGAGAATATGCTGCTCTCATGAAACACCCTGCTGAGCATCACAGACATTATTTTCATGAATTCAGTACATTTTCAAAGATAGGAAGGCATCCAGGGACCTAGAGTCATTGTCAAGAAAGGAAAGCACTAAGGTGGCTGGAGCAGTTGGACTGACCCTTGAAAACCAAGGGTTGAGGACCTCATGCAGCTACATATGCATTGTAGGACCACAAAGTGGTTGCAGATACATCATGTAATATGAGTCAGCTGAGTGTATACTTCCTGTGCAGCCAGCAGGGGAAAATTTGCACCCCTAGAGGCTGAATCATCTTGTCTCAACACAATCAGAATCTATTACTTACTTGAGGTGGCTTATGGTCCCTGTGAATCAGAAAAAGAATCTAGAAAAGTAGATTAAACTGATATTTAGACTATGAAAGTTAGATGAGGTGGTTTCCTGTCTATATAATAAGGATAATTTACTGGGCATATTGCATAAGAGCAAGGAATGAATAAAAAGCATGACATGATGAATAAAAAGTATGACATGGCTTAGGTGGCCTCCACTGTAAAATATACCATAGATTTTTCTGGGGGAGGTTTGGAAAAGGGGAGTGTTTTATGTCCAATGTATGTTGGTCATACAATATGGATTGTGCATTATGTCCAGTTGATTTCACTTGCTGCTCATCTATTGATTTGTCAGAACTTCACTGGCATTGTTTGGGATCCCAAAGCTTCTCTGGAATCTCTTCCAAGTACACTTTCATATTAAACAGAGGGTCTGTTCTCCCCTAACTATTCAAAAGTAACTTCTATTAACATTAATGAGAGTTATACATATGTATCAAAGGGAGAATAGACCCTGAGGGCATAGTATGGATGGTCCTTCAATATTCTGTGTCTCTCAGTGGGACTTTGTACAATATGGCACAAAATGTAATGGGTCCATTGACTTTGTATCACTCTAGGTCACTAACCTTAACACAATGTTAATAGAAAGTTTCTCATTAAGATCTTAATTATGTGCGTGGTAACAAGACACACACTATATCTTTCATATTACTGCTTCCAAACCCCTACAGTGCCTTCTCTTGTAGGAACAATATAGGAGTGACCATATGAGATGACCTCTGCTACATGTGAGCAGCATTCATAAATCCTCATCTGCCAAATTCAATCTCTTTTGGCAGCAGTAGGACATTTTAAATCTAGATGCTTCAATCCTGAATCTGAGAAAGAAGTGTATTAAAGTAGTGCTGATACAGCTATCAGATCAAATGCATTTTCCATGATTCTGCCTGGGATGGATTAAAATGTAGGTCCCTGTGATCAAAGGGCAGCGAATGAAAGCACAAGGCTTGTCTCTGTCCTCCAGTTGCATAAACTCAATGTGTTTGTTTCTTTTTGTTCAGAGTATGCAATGTCTAGCACACGACATTTGGGGCTGCAGGTGATGTTTCCCAAACTACCTGTATTATGCAAATGAACTGCTAAAACAACTGAAGCTTCTGATCATTATCAGTCTGAAAGTGGAACAATCAAAACTATAGAAGCTGAGAAGCAGAGCAGTTCCCTGCAATTATCTGTTTTGAAGGAATACATTGATTTGACATTCCTAAGAAGTCAGAGATGTCTGATTTCATAATATAATTTGTAGAAGTAAAAAAGGTAAGTTAAACATTTGCCTACACACATCATGTTTACATGTGTTCAAAGAACTTCCCCAAAACTTTGCAGTCTCACGCAGCAGAATTATTTTTTGAGAGTTGTTCACTGTCACAGGTTTGCAAACAAATTCAGAAATATGTTCCAACTCAGCTTCCTTTGCTTTTGGGGTTCTCCTCACATTTCGGTGTTTCTGTGTGATTGTGTGTGCATTTAATGAATACACAGATGCAGAAAAAATACCAAAAAAATAGTTATTCTCCCGTAGGACACATGAATATAGCATTAAGCAAAGCTGTTTTGCCATGTAGACTCAAAGCTAAAAGAAGGTGAAATAGATGTAATATGGATTTCTGCAGTGTATAAATTCATTCTGTGGTGAGCTGAGTAAATAATTTGAAATGCATAAATCATCCAATGAATGTATCAATTTTTTCCTGCTCATGAAAAATCCAGAAGCAAAACTTACTTGCAACAAAGGGTTTTGACATTAAAAATATATGAAACAGGAACTTCTTTCAAAAATTATCCCATGTGCTTTCTATTCTCTTGTGTGATCTTTTTCCACACTTCTAAGGACCAGCACTGATATGTGAACAGGCCACAACATTTGCTCCCAGACCACAGTCCTCTCCCTACCTGTATGTTTTTTTTTTACAACCAAATTTCTTTCCAGTAATCAATTGAGAGGTGATATCCATTGACAGAAGGAGTAAAGCATCTCAGTTATTCCTCACACTGTGCTTTCCTACCATGCTCTGCTATTTATTTGCTTAGTTACTCATATGCCTGAGTACCTTGTTGAATGAGGGCCGCAAGGAAGAATGTAAATATTTTAAAACCTTTCTGTGTTAATCATGAACAGCTGTCTCCAAATATTCCATATACAGAATTCAAGATGTATAACTGAGTTGTGAGTGCTTCCCTAAGTCACGTGGCATGGTTTCACTCTTTGGTCTATGAGCAATCTCCTATGTGACTACTCAGGCATGTGAATGCCTATGTGTGACTTTGAAATTCACTGGCCATGAATTTCAAGAGAATTAAGCTCCACTGTGTGAGTACTTACTGAATTTGGAAATGAAAGTAAGAGTGAATGTGGTCCAAGAGGTTGTGCTGATGAGTGCCAAGGAACCTCAGCAAGAGGCTTTTTTAGCAAAATCCTCGATCTGTGTTTCCCCCAGCCCAGGTGGAGCTGGCCGCAGATCAGGGCCTTGTCTTCCAGAGTAAAAATGTCTCATTGGTACAAGCTGTTGTTTCAAAAATGCAACTAGAGCAGAGTGAGAGTTTTGAGGGAACACTTTTATTTGTCAGTAACACAATTTCAGATCTATTGAGTACCTAAGAGTGAGCGCCTCAGAGCATTTAGGCATCATTCAGTTTATTTACTGAAATCAGCCTTCATGTAATCCATTGAGGTAAAAATGCTTATAAGATGTACTTTTTGAGACAGGAAGAGAATTCTTCTCAAATAATTATTCTTAAGGATAATTTTTTTCAATAACCTGATTGGGACGTTTGAGTGATGGGTAGGGTGGCAGTGAGATATTCCTCCCACACTTGAGAAGTGAGAAGTGTCCACACATTCAGAAATATTCATGTTTTTCTAAACTGATTCAGCTTTTCTCTTCTTCCAGTGTCCTGGGGAACACACTGGGAAAAGAGCACAACTGAAAATGAAAAAGAGAACTGGCGCAATTAAATGTAATTTTAAGTGGCATGAAATTAAGCAAACCAAGAATAAGAAAATAAACAGAGCAGCCCCAGATTTTCCTTAGTGTTAGTTCCTTGACTTCAGTAGAATTACATGAAAAATATAATTTTACTCCCTCCCTCTCTCTCTCTGTTTCTGTGCCTGAATTCTTGATGTCAGCTTAAAAAGGAGAGGGAGAGAGAGAGAAAAGAGTGTATGGAAATTAACATTTCAGCTTTAAGATATGTACATGTAATGAAAAGTTTGGAAATAACCATCCCTTCATGGCCCAGAGAATTACTGAAAAAGTTCTGTGTTTGCAACCTTGTTGGCAGTCAGGCTGTCTTGGGCAGCAGTAATTTTCAGTCAGAGGATTGCCATAAAAGCCTGAAAACCCACAGAGCTAATAGAAAACAGGCAGAGAAAGTGAAGCCTAACCCAGGAATTCATAGGCTGAGGCTTCCAAGCTCAGTTCAGCTGTGTGAGGTCTGGCTGAGTCACGCACTGCCACAGATTGAACTGGTACATCTAGAATAGCACCAGACTGAAGAGCTTGGAGTGTAAAGTCTAGGGTTAGGCTCCAAACACTTTCCTGGTGAGATTTCATCCAAGGGAGTATTTTAGTCTGCAGTCTCCCTGACTGCAGGGAGCATCCCTGTTTTTAATTCTCTGCCCTTCTATGTTTAAGTTCCCATAAATATCATGGGAATTAATTTGTGCTGGTCCCTGCTTTAAACCGAGGCAGTACTATGCATGATGCATCTTTATGCTTTCAGAGACTTTCTGGTGTGTAAATCAGTCACTGTGGACTGATACAGGCAAACCTTTGGGGAGTGCTACAAAAAGAGTAGTGAAAGAAGACATGCTAGGAAATCAGGGGAAGTATATAAGTATGATTGCATTAACATATAAACACAGACTGAGAACAATATCAGTATGAGTCCTTTAAGAGAAAAAACCAATTTTTGGACATTTGCTTCTAGACTTGTTTTATTTGTAAGCTGTTGAGAAATATTTTAAATTAAACACTATTCCCCCACTGGTAAACAAGAAACAAAGAAAACTGAAAACAGTTAAAGTAATTTAACAAAAGACCAGACAACCCTTTTATATTACATCATAAGCTCCTAGAGAACACTGTATTTTATTTTTTTTAAATACATTTTCCCACTTTTCTGAGGAAATGGGCAGAATCTTTTATGATGGTACATGTGATGAAATAACCTTACTTTTAGCCACCACTTACATCATGGCCTGAAATCTACACTTCCTCTAGGCATTCTTGCACTGATGCAAGTGGCAGGGAGGCTGAAAGTGGCTGTGTTTCCTTTTCCTCTGCAGTCCCTGACAGTGCTGCACATTTCTTAAGTCCGTTTGCATGGTTTAGAACTCTAAGATCACTAAAAGAAAATAAAAGCAAGAACAAATGGACAAACACAGAAACATACATAGAAAACCCACAAAAATGTAAGCATAAGTGTATGGGAGCTCAGTTCGAGAAGGCTAAAGCTAGTTATTCAACAACATTGTTGGAAAGATTATAAAATAAAGGGTATTTTTTGTTTTTAAAATAGAAATTAAGTAGAAAAGAACACAAAAAAAAAAAAATCAAAACAAGCTCTACCTGGAGACACCTGCAGACTGACAACGAGAACAGTATAATGGGCTGGGTGCTGCCTTAGAAATGGAATCACAAATGGAAAAGGGTCATAGTTGGGAAGAGAGAATTCAGGACACAGTTGCTCCCCCAAAGCAGACAGCATTCAGATCTGATGTACTTGTCTGGTCCTACATCTACTGCACTGGGGTAAACCTCAAACACACACCAGCTCCAACGTTGAGAAAGTTCTGTTCCCCATTTGCCTCCCAGCTTCAAACCATCTTCAGTAATAGACACTGAACAAGGAAAACAAGGCCTATGCCGTGTGGGAATCTCTAACTGTAACAAGGAAAACTTTTAGTGCACTCTAGTTATGAGAAAGAGAGTTACTTAAGCAACGATTTTCAGAGCTTCAGGAGATCTGAGAATGGAAATGAATATGAAACCTTTGGGTGGTGATGGGGAGTTATTGATAAATGGGTAGAACAAGAAGCACATAAAAAACATTGAAAGGTAAGCCTCTAAAACTGGGGATGTTTCAGAAATTCATGTTGGATAAAGCTCAAAAAATTCTGCTTGTGTCAATGGAACCTCCAAAGTATCTCTATCATCTTGGAATGGTAGATGCTTGAAGGACAGGTTTTTTTAGGACTTTATGACAACAACAAAGTTAGATGAGCTTTGTATGCCTGAGCGATACTTTACATGGATAACTTAGAATGTTTATCTCTGCTCACTCAAAGGTTTTGGACTTGGTTTGGTGTTTGGATTAGCTCTTATTTTATCTGGCTGCCCTTAAGAAGATTAAATTTACATTTTGTTCCCTGCAATATAGAACTATGTGGCTTCCCTAGGGAGCCTGGTAGCCTGATAGTCTGTTTCTGGGCACACTTACTAGTTTGAAGAGCTTTTCAGGACAGCTGGCAATTGAGGGAATTTTTCATGGACAGCAAAATCCTAAAATGAGCAGTTAGCTTTTTATCAAAACCAATTCAGCTTTTCAGGACAGTGCCCTCTTCTACTATATGTTGTCTTGTCCTTCATTTGGCAGGTTTATATTCTACTTTGAGGCGCTAAAGATGCTAGTGTTTGAGCGAGGGTGGCTCTCACCCCAGTAAGACTTTGAGTTAACAGCTGTGGATTCTTTGCTGTTGGTGATTCTTGCTATAACTAGGAGGGCCATCTTGGTATGATTTGGGGTTGTTTGGATGTGTGTGGGTCACCAGCTGAAAAGAATTTCATAAATGCACAGTGCAATGTAAGATACAGCTCTGGATACAGAAAATTAATACTGTTAACCCATGGCTCAAGCTGGAATCTGTCCTGTTGATTCTCTATGGATTTTTAACAGCTTTTACCATCCTTCCATGACAGTACAGTATGTGTCATTATTTGCAGATTGCTAATAAAAAGGTGGGAAGGTTGAATTTGTTCTTCCATAATTTCCTTCCTCTAATTTCCCTTCTTGTAGTGATTATAAAGGTTCTTCTATAACCCTATAAAGTTTAGTAATTACAGGACCAGAGCCTGAATCAGTACTGAGGCCTGGGCAAAGATAGTGGGAAGTGCAGAAGAGTTCCTGCTCACTTTCCACTCCCTGCACACAGAGAGTGGACCCAACCTTGAGTCGAATTTTACTTACTATGTCCACTATGAAGGCAAATGTCTGGAATGGCTTATTCTGTTCAGCTTGAAAAGAGCAATGCTGTATCATCTGGGTTAAGATTTTTTTCTCTGTTCAGGAAGTGCCATGTTTAAAAATAAGAAAATTAAAAACTAGTTTGTCCCTCAAACTTGAAAGTCAAGAGATTCCCACACGGCATAGGCCAAATCCTGAAGGGCTTTATGATACATTTGTCTTGTGCTGGGACGCCAAACATAGGAGGAATCTCTACACACACAGAGCAGAAAAAAATCTCTGTGGCAGCTGTTCACATTTCCTTGTGGAGGGAAGGGGGAGGAAGTAGGTGTTTTGGGGCCCAAATCAGTAGCTTTGGACAGCACACAAAAGCTTCAGAGTCAGTGTCAGAGTGGGGAGCAATGGCAGTGTCCACTAGTGTGCAGCCAACAGCCAGCAGCAGCCCAGCTGCAGGCCAGGTCTGTGGTTTGGAGGCCCCTGAGCTCTTGGGAGTTAGGATTCCGTTTACTTAGCTTGGCAGTGCTTCAGGCATCAGACTTTTTCTAAAAGTCTCTACCCCATTTCTCAGGATTTTGTTATGAACTAATTAGAAGGCAATTTTCTCTAAGACAGCATCTTTTGATTACATTGAGAAAGCATACTGCCGTGTTGATTTTTTCCCCCTTTATGAACAATTTTTGTCTTCCAATGTATGAAATATTTGATTGGGGGTTTTTTTGGACTTGCATTTCAGTGGCACAACAGTAAATCTGCCTGCAGAAGTCCAGTAACTTTCTTGTACTTTCCAGGCTAAGTGGAAGCCTCAGTTGGGCAAGCTTAAAATGAAAAGTTCTGGTGCTCGTTACAATAGCAAAACCTTTTAATAGCACCAGAGAGGCAGGGGAACTTCACCAGATAACTAAATCCATTGATCTCTAATCCTTTGGGCCATACTTACTGTGGAAGGCTTGCATGCATGGCTTCAATCCAGAACCGCATGCTGCCAAAAAACGCTTAGTACGTTAGCAGCCAACAAAAATGTAAGAGGTCTGCTCTGCATGTGGGAAACAACATAAAAAGAAGTGGTTTTTTAGCTTAGTCTGACAAACGTTAGCATATAACACTGATATTAAAATGAAATGGCAGAAAGTCTCAATCATATCTTGGATGTTGGGGGACTTATATGTGCTAATTAAAAGGGACTGGGTGGCACTTTAGGCTGCTCTGTTGTAAGTTTCTTCTCAAGTATTCCAGTTCAAAACCTTCCTCAGGGAAGAAGCTGCTATTAATGTGCATTTCTTGCAGGCTGAAACATTAAAAAGAGACATCTACTAAAGACAGATGCATTTCCTCCCCTATTTAGACACAAATACAGATGTTATTCATATCAAATATATATCATTCTCTGTCTCTGGTGATTGATCTTAAGGAACTATAAAATCTAGCTAAATATATTTATATCTTTATAGTAGTGCTTATACCCAGATAACTCTTAATGCACTACTTTATAAATATCAATTAATAATATACATCAGAGGCAAGTCTGTATTAAATGAAAGTTCATGCTATGCCTTCCAGGTACCACTGACGGTCTCAGAGATTCTGTTAAATGTAGAAATAGTTGCAATTTTTTAGATAATATCACTAAGTCATACTGACCCTTGTAGTTTTCACTGTGTGTACTTGATACTTTCCACTTTTCAGCTTACCGATTTGTGTATGTGTACACACACATACACACATCCCATATAAACTCTGCATAAATTACCTTTCAAAGTGCTTTTCAAAAAAAATTCTGTGTGTGCCAAAGGACCTACACATGGAATTCTTTTCAAGCAGAGAATGGCAGGCACTGTATCAATGGACAAACACCCCAGACAGGGCAACCATTGATTTTTGTTTGTATCAGGGTGACATAAAAAAACCCCATGGATTACTCCATTTCTCTGACTACACTCTTCAGAGATACTTCTTACAGGCGAGTACCAGCTTCCTGAGGGCTTCTACAACTCTCGTGCCTGTCGAGACTTCCTTCAAATAATGTAAACACTGAGTGAGGATAGCCACAGTTGAGGTGAGGTAATGGATACACCTGATAACCTTCCAGAAATGCCCCTTAATCTGGTATTTGTTCCCGTTTGTACAAAGGTGACCTAGCAAAATCAGACACATTCTTCAGCAAGCATCTCTTAAAAGTCTAGAGCAGACACCATAATACCCAGGATTTGGCCTGGAATTTGTACATTTAGTAACACTGGTGTATTTGTAGGTGCAAACTGGACATGTTTAAAACATATTCTGATCAAATATTTTTTACTCAAGTTCCAGACTTTGTCCAACAGTCACCTAATTCTATCACACGGACAAAAGCCTTTGATTAGGTGTAAGGTTTGAGTCACACAGGAAGGAGTAAGCATGGCATGAGCCCAAAGCCCACAATAGCTCACTCCATGGATGGGCAGGGCATGCTCACAAAACCTGTGGTTCATGTCACCTATCTCAGCTCTGGTGCCCTTCCAAAAATGGCTTGGAGGTTGCACATTGCAAGACATGTGGAATTTACGGCTGATCTGAGCTTGGATGACCCCACAACAGAGTGTACTATGCTGTGATCAAGTGTCCAGTGTCCAGCAATAGGAATGCACAGACCTGAGCCAGGGAAAATACCAAACTTCACCCTGTTGTCAAAGCCAAGTTCTCAGGATGCTTTACAAGGCCTGTTTCAAATGTCTCACTTCAAAAATCCAACCCAGCATGCCAGCTCTGTAGAGCCAACAAGATCAGGGAGAGGTAAATCGTTTAGATACTCTCAGGAGACAATTCAAAACTCACAAGCTAGGCTTTTTAGACAAACTTTTGGTAATGTATCCATAAGTTAGAATGGAGCCACTAAACATCGTCGACAAACATGTCTTCTGCCTCAATATGCTTGGAATTAAAAACGTTTCACAGAGCAAAAGTAAGCTATTAATATCCTGTGTTCACAATGCTACATTTCTTTGCTTTTTTTGTTGTTGTTGTTGTATTTCTGAAAACCCTACAGTAATCTCCAGTTCTAATTCTACCAGATCCCTTTCTTCTAGTTCACAATAATGAGATATTACAATATCCTCTGGAAGACGGAGACACTGACAGAATGCACTCCAGCACTGCGTGTTCTACCATTCCACAGCACAATGGGACACCGTTACTGGAAACCAAGTCTGCTCAATCTTGTTATGTCCTTCCAGAGCCAAATCCTGCTTGACTTACTCATGCAAAAATCCTATTGAATTCAGTGGGCATTTTGCCTGAGAGGGGAGCAGTGAAGATCCCTCCCTCTTATTTTTCAGGCTTTTCCCTGAGCATTCAAGATGAGTTGCTGCTGGGTGGCCCAGGACCACGCATCTTCTCAGGAGAGCTCCAGTAACCCCTAAGACAAATTAATCAGCGATTAAGGAACTGTGATTTCTGATGAGCTTTGCTTTTCAGTTTTGTTTTGTTAATCCATTAAAGTAAACCATGATTTAAAACCAAGCAGAAAACATTTCCTCTGTTTACCCAAAAGATGTAAGCTGCCAGGAGGGCTTTCTTGACACAGCATGATTGTGCTATAGCCCTTCAAACCAACATCCCCTCACCAGATTATACTGAGTTTTTGTCCAAAAGGAGAAAGATTTAATGTAGATTGGGGGAAAAAAACCCCAAACAAATGCAACAGAAACTTTCCCTCCTGTTCCCCCCCCCCATTTAAAAAGCATTAGTAGCATCTAACTGACCTGTTGAAAACACAGGGTATTTTTACTTTCTTATGATTATTTAATTGAACAAGTTCACATGACTTGTTATGCTGTCCTAATAAAATACAAATGAACCTACTACTGTACCTAGATAATGATCCATCAACCCTTCCTTTTTGAACCCCAGGATCTTTTTGAAACCCAGGATCAACATGCATTGATTTTGTACGATAAAATAATCCATCAGATTTCTGACATAGCCCCACACATGAATATCTGGATTAGATTATGGATTTGACATACCTGAGAGAACAACTGATGACTACCTCTCAAGAACTTTTGGATATTTTCACATGCAGATTCCAGTAGAATTAGTCATAAGATCAAACTCCGATTCTTTCTCTCACCAAACTTAACCTAAGAACTAAAATTGTAGATTTGTCACTTAAAAACACCTTCTGCAGCTTCTTTCTTTTGTGCTTGCACAATGATTTCCAAACATTTGGTGCTTATTGCTCACCCAAGAACCTTAACATAGCAGCCAACCATAAATCTGTTTCTTTTCCCAACAACCATAAGAGTTTAAAATCCAAAAATCCTCCTTCACAGATTTTAAGGATTCTTTCAGAAGGTCAAGTCACCGTCTGTAGACATATTACTGTTGATGCATTTTCCAGTTCATGTTATCTAAGAAACAGTGAGCAGTTATCGCCATTTGATTATATCCTCCCCCACCAACCTCCTCAATAAAGCAGGATAAATATATATTGGTTTTGAAGGATAATTTTGATCAGAATTTCCTGTAACAGATCAGCCCTTTAGCATGTGAGTCCACCTTTTCCTTTCACTAAATATGCTCCAGCTGATTCTATGGAGAATTTTGACACATATATAGAGTCAACAGGAGTGCACTTCTTAGAAGGTTAAGGCCTAAATTATATTATAAGGCCTATTCATCTCTTCTGACGTTTGAGTGAATGGTTGCAGCAGTAATAAAGTAACATGAACTTATATAGAGAAGGTATGGATCATGTCATTACACTTACATGCATATAAAGATACTAATAAGCAAGGAAAATAAGAGAAGGATGTCCTCCTCACCCAGATTCCTCAAGTTAACTCCATGTCATCAAACTTTCCAAGTAACAGAATACCAACTCACTGTGACTTCTTTTATGTTGTCTTGGATCCCATTTTGCATAAGTAACTATATGAGGGGGAGATATTTACATCAGAATTAGTAAGCAGGATTTCAGAGGATTTCAGGAACACACACGTTTTAGCATCCCATTTATTTAAGCTATATCTGCATTTTCTTCCTGAGCTGAAGGCAGTATCTTTCATCACACTATTGAGAAGAACTAAATTTTTATGGAAATTTAGAAGTCACAGAAAATTTCCAGCTGTAGATTGGATGGACTTTTGAATGATCTCAGGCATTGATCATCATGGCTACCTTGTGAGTAACCTTCACTGGTCAGAGGACCAGCTCCAGAATGCATTTAGACTAACTAAAATACACTTGACCTGCATAGCTAAACAGGAATTAAGCTGCTGAAGCACTCAAGAATACTATTCCAACACAAAATGTAGATGTCACCATAGGACGTATTCACATAATTTTGTTTATGTTAGCAAGGACAGCAAGGTGTGGTGATACCTGCCTTAGGCTGTATTGTCCTGTGCTTGCAAGCTTAACTACACTGTTGTTGCTGGATGGAAAAAGGTCAGGTCTGCTGGAAAACACACTTTAATTTTGCTGGGTAGGCACTGCCTAGAAAGCTTTGCACTGGGAGCACTATCTGCACCAAGCCATTTCCAGAGACATTCCTAGAGCTCTCTTTTCTGAAGTTCTTGGTCCTAACTGGCATAAAAAGTTCACTGAAATGATGAGGCAAAAGTAACTTTGACTTAATTTTTCTAAAGAATTAACTGTAGCAATATTTTGTACTGGTGGGGCTCTTAGATATGTTTCAGTTTAATACCACAGCATCAGCTGTATGTACATCTTTCCTGTTAAACAATAAAGTAAAACCTAAAACCTAACCCCAGGTCAGTATCCTAAATTTCCAGCAGGGACTATAATAAGAATTTCTTTCTTTCTTTCTTTCTTTTTTTTTTTCTTTTTTTTTTTTTTTTTTCTTTTCCCTCTTTAACTGGTGAACTGTGACAGAGTTATTTTGCAACTTAACAAGTCTGCAAATTGTTCTCATTTCCTCTTTGGCATTACTCCTCACTGAGCTGATATAACTAGTATTTAGTAAAAAATACTTTAGCAAGGTAAGGTTGTATATTCACAAAACTAGAGAAATGCACTAAAGTAATTTCTGGAATTGGTTAAACATCTCTACAACTAACTTTGTGAAAGTAGGATTGCTGAGTTGAACTATTAGGTGTTGAAGTGTAGAGCAAGAAGTGCCGACATCTTTCGTGTGATAATTGAAATCATTTCAATTCATTTCCTTTTTGGTTGGGCAGAAACATGTTTTCAATAGTAAAGAAATCTTGAGGGAATCCATTGACCTAACCATTTTTATAATGCAAGAAGTTAATGGACAAAAATGATATTCATCTTCAGTTTATAATAGCATTTTCTTTTCACAGAACCAAAACCATACAAAAGCAAAGTATATTATAAGAGCAACTACCACTCTACTAGATACATGACCTTTGTTTTATGTAACAATTACTGGGTTGGTGGAAAAATAAAATAAAAAAGCCAACTATTTTTTATGCTAAGATAATAAATGATAAATTATGAAAGTCTAAGGCACTAAGCAACTTGTAAGCAACAGTCCTGTCTCTTAGCAACGAGCCATGGAAAGCAGCTTGTTGATAGGAATAGAGCAGACAGGATTGTTTTGCAATGATTACCACCAAGGAACTAAGAACAACATTTTAACACCTGCCTCAGGGCACTTCTGCACCTAGCTATCCATCTCTCCAGTGGCCCACAAAGCCTGGGCTGGATGCCAAGCAGCTTCTGAGTCCTGCCTCCTTCCTAGAGCTGGCCCACTGCAACAAAAAGGACCCTAGAGGAAAGATCAAAGAGGTAGAGTTCAGGTGTGTTGCACACTTGTGCCCACTTCTATTTCTTTAAATGCCTTTTTACAAAAAAATGCATGATCATTAGTGTAAATGTTTATTTTTTCCTCTCTCTCTGCCCCTTTAGTGCTGTGTGTCTAATCTATACTTAGCATTATGAATGAACGCAGACAAGTTTTTGATATTAAGCCAACATTTTTTTTACTGCAGTTTTATTCTGAAATACCCAGCATTAAGAGTTGGAGGAACAGTGCAATCGGCAGTACCTTGTTGTTTTGCCATTGTGCTGGTTTCAAAAACATACAAAGAAAATATTTTCAGGAATAAAGTGTCTTCTAAGTCCCTGAGCTAATATCCGTGGTGGCTCATTCTTTCTCTCAGGTAGAACATTACGATAGTGAAGGGAAGCTGTAGAGAAGGGTAGCAAAAGTTAAGGAAAAAAAAGGGTGACATGAAATCCAGGCATATGAAGAAAAAAACTTAGGAGAGGAGTGAAAAGGGAAGGGAAGGGAAGGGAAGGGAAGGGAAGGGAAGGGAAGGGAAGGGAAGGGAAGGGAAGGGAAGGGA
>VZUI01036434.1:0-28060 GCA_013401135.1 Cettia cetti | reverse complement strand
AAGAAAAGAAAAGAAAAGAAAAGAAAAGAAAAGAAAAGAAAAGAAAAGAAAAGAAAAGAAAAGAAAAGAGAAAAAGACCCATTCATTACCTTTGCTACAGTACACTCAATGGGGCAGGCTGAGGCGGGTGTGCAGATGATAACTTTGCCTTGCTACATTTGTATGTGCAACACTGAGGAGAGGAGAGATCCCTGGCAAGTGGGAGCCTGTGCTCGGGTCCAGTTCTTGGCATGCTGCTAGCACCCAAACCTCACTGATCTTTGAGGAGAAGAAAGCAAAGTTTGATACATATTAATTAGACAAAAAAAAAAAAAAAAAGTCTCATCCTGACGACTTTCATATTGCAGTGTTAGTAATTATGCCACAGAAACAAGATCTTTCCACGTTCAACATCACTGTGTGAAGACGAGCTTATTTCCAGCAGGGATATTGAGTCCTGCCATCTGAAGGGCCAATCAAGTGTGAAGTACAGTATAGTTTTAGACTCAATTGAAAGGAAAAAGCTTGACTACTAGTTCATAGCATGACAACTTTCATGGATTAGCTCAGACCCTATTCTACTCCGTGAAAGGGTATCACAGCATGAAGACAGTTTTCAATGCACTAAACTTTAATAGCTGAGTGGGGGAGCCAAAGCTTCCTTTTCGTCTCTATAGAAACAGTATAGCCAAAATTTGAGCCAAAATTAAGATTCCTTGGTTTTAGTCCTGTATTTACCCTCCAAGATCCCTATTCACAAGAAGTCTTCAGACTACATTTAACTATATATCTATATCTATATAGATACAGATATACACATATATAAAAAAGAAATAATTATAGAGAAAACTACATACATGCTTGTGCATGCCATTTTTCCAATGGAACATGAAGTGAGTTAAATGCAATTAACTAATTCCTCAGAGCCCTACCACTGCCCTCCACTGTCCCCAGAGTCCTGGAAAGAAGCAGTGGGTGCAGAGAAGCACCCAAGGAGGCGTCACCAGCACTCACTGGCATTTCCGTCCCACCCCAGCTGCAAAGCTATGCACCCTTCTTATCCCCATCCCATTAGAGCCCTCACCCCTTTAGCATCCTCCAGAAAGTTGGAGATTTTATTTAGGTGCCAGTTCCCCAAGCAAGGCACTGCCTCCACTGAGCATCTCCATAGGGAGTGCCATGTTTTGGCTGCTGATGACAGAGGCTGATGGAAACTTAACCTGCAGTGGCAGAGGACAACAGTGTTCAACCCAGCAGTAGAAGTTCCCCATCTGCATCTGAAGAAAAGCACTCTCATGATGAAATTAAGTTCTGAGAACAAGGGAAATAAACACACTCCCACAACAAACTCTTCTCCCACTCCTCTTGCCCAGCCCTTGTGGAGAGTGCAGGTGGGTTCCTGCAGGCATTGTGCCACAGGGCCAGCCTGTGTCCCAGTGGGTGTGCCCATCACATGGGGGTGCAGAGCTACCAGAGCCAGCTCCTCTGCAGCATTAACCTTGCTCCTTCTTTCACACCTGACCATGCATTTCCTAGCTACAGTTCCCAGCAAAGATTACCCCTGTATACCGAGATGCAGGCAAACACATTTTCTCTTCCCAGCTGTAGGAGCAGTGCTGTGTGCCCCCGGCTGTTTCCACCTGTCCTGTCCAGGTTTGGCACCTGGGCTTGGGCACTGGCAGGGACGATCTGGCTCCATCCATAAACTTGGCTGGGCCACAGGTGCCTCTCTCCCCCTTTCCCTCCCTGCACCATTAGGATGTATGAGTGCCTCCTATGGAGAGTCTACATTTTACTGTAATGCTTCTACTCTCCCTTTCTGGAGCACTAATCCTGAGTCACCGGAGCCAGGAACTGGCCTTGCACGGCCAGAGAAGTGATCTCCCCACCCCCTCAAGCCCCCCTCTTTGGGTCTGAAGTTAATCCAGCTCTGGGCAAACTCTCTCCACAGCATCCATGCTATCAGAGCTGTGAATTTTTGCACAGGTGCAGGTTTTGATGAGGTTTTGATGTCAAGGCAGGGCCATCCCCGGGGTTCTAACAACCCTGACCACCCCTCCTTGGCCATGCAGAGAGCCAGGATCAGCCCAAGGCCATCTCCTACTGAGCAGGGACTTGGTGTGGGATCATGATCTTCACCACAAGGTTTGCAACTGGTTGCATATGGAGGGCTTGTGCTGCCCTGCTCATCTCTTCCCAAGGCTCTTCCTGGCCCTGCTCTGCTGTGCCTGGGAGTCCCACAGATGCTGGCATCACCCTCCAGGCTTCACATCAGCAGCATCCCAGAAGGATCCAAGACTCCCCACAAGGCTAAGAAAAGCCTAACATGACCCATCCATCTTCTTCCAGACCAGCATTGATCAAACCCCTCCCTCAACAAGGTCTGCAGTGTACATGTGCTAAAGAGGGTCTGCAAAGACAATTTTTGAATAAAAAGCTCACCTACTCACTAGGAAACAGAAATTGCACATTACTTCATTACGCCAGCCTGGTTCAAAGCTGCTGTATCTTCTTTCTTCACTGGTACAGAGAGCCACAATGTCCCAGGACTGGCAGCTTCACCATTCTCCCAGTATATGTTTTCCACAGAGGTGCAAAGACAAACACCCCTCTCCTTTGGGAGCCTCTGTCCAACTGTTCCCAGGTGAAAAGTGAGGTTCTGGTGCCACAAAGGGCAGCCAAATAGACACCTGGATGTCCTTAATAAACTTCAGTCATAACCACAACCCACTCAGAGCCTGCCTACTTGGGCATCACTTCACAGGCTGAGTGCACAGGTCCAGTTTTCTGAAGATCCCATCTGTATGCTCCAAGGAATGCTGACAGGCACCTGAGAGATAAGCAAGCACCTGCACAAAGAAGAAGCAGCATCAGCACCATTGCTGTGTGACAAACTGACATTCCCTCCTGGAGGAGGTGCCTTTGGACCAGCCAGACCTGCTCAGGTACTCGCTGTAGTAACGACTGTGGTGGCACTGGGCAGCTGCTGGAGAGCTCAGCAGTGTGTGCAGGCTGAGGGAGAGTTGCCTGGTCACAGTCCTCATGCTTCTGGCTGAACCACGGCCTCCAAGGCCATCTCCATCTGGAGAAGCCTGGATTAGCAGCAGCAATCTGGGGGAAAAAAATCTGTCCTTGGAAAGCAGTGTCTTTTCTTGTCCCCTGTAAAAGGGATGAAACCCCTGTGGTCTCGGCATCAGCAAAATTGCCTTTGATGCTCAGACCCACTCATCATTAGGACTGTAAGCAGAAATTAGAGAGACATGCTTATGGTTAAACACTATTTCCTCTGTTGGTCAAACACTGCCTACTTCTCTCTCCATTAGGAACAACATCTCCAAAGCCCCGGGGTGTCATAATAACCCTGAACAGAGACTTTTTCCTTTGTGCAATGCTCAGCTATGGAGGGATTTGCAGTTTAAATTATTTCAACAGATTTGAGAAAGCCACACTGCAGTAATTACACACACTGGACAAGTCCCATACCCCTCAGTCACTTCTTGAGCAGCCAGATATTTTTCCACGGCTTGGATCAGGCCCAGTGCACCAAGACCAGTCATTTTTGCACAGGACAGAAATACCAAAATGCGGTCCATGGGCACACACTGACAGCTCAATCGATGGCTGGGCTGCTGCCATGGCCACTCATGTGCTCGGGTGGATGAGTCAATACTCTTATTTAAACCTGCTCCCAGGGCCCTCGGGCCCTATATGTGTCACTGTGTTAGATGCCATTGATGCTGCAGCAGCTTCCTTGCAGGACATCAAAGCATATTGGACCAAACCCCTCATGTGTGAAGGGAAAGCCAGCCTTCTGCTCCGAGGAAATGCCTGCATTCAGCCCCAGAGAGGTTTTGGAGTCAAACCAGAGGGGCATCAGTGTGGCCAAGCCCTCCTCGGGTGGGGACACCCTCACTGCTAGAGCAAAACAACGGTGACAGCCAGCCTGGACATGTCACTGCCACCCAACGCCATCCCTGGGCACACATGGGGAGAGGATTTGGGAGCTGACAGCAGGAGGCAGGTTTGCCTGTCTGCAAGCACCCAAAGAGGAAGGAGCCCAACCAGGCTCATGCAGGACAGGTGGAAGTGGGCTGTGCCATCCCCAGAGCTGGGATATGGTGGTGGGGAAGCCCAACCTCACTGTTTCTCCAGCCAAAGCAAAGGCAGTGCCTGCTCCAGGCAGCTCTGCTACTGGCCTGGCTCAGCAGAGATGTCTGACAGCAAACACCACCCAGCACCACACAAGTTCTGGGAAAAGCCCAGAATGGCTGATTGCAACCACGAACTGATCAGTGCCAGCTGCCATGGGCACAGGAAGGCACTGGACTTCACCAGAGGAATGATGCACACATCTTGCATCTCCAGGAACACTGCAGGTCTTGGCTTGGTGCTGTGAGACCCTGCACTTTCTCCACGGAGACCTCTGTGCCAGATATGAAACACTGTTGGAAGTCTCTGCTTCAGTTTCTCCCCCTCATTCAGCTGCAGACTCCAAAGTGGGTCTTAGTCTGATAATCCTTTTGTCCAAGGCACATCTGCTTCTTGTGTTCTCTGTTCGATCTTCAGCCCAGCCTTCCCCCCGGTGGAATCATCTAAAGGATCTCTCACACTTTCTGCTGCCCAATTTTTGCAGCATTTGGGGCATAAACTGTTTGATAGATTCTGAACGGTTGCCTTTGTTTCCCCAAAAAGGTGCTATTTTGTTCACAAACACTCCAAGGAGTTCAGCAGTCTCTTTTCCTACATCTCTTTTCATCATTTTAACACAAAAGCAAAAGCTTTTGAAATCCCCGTTTCATGTTGGTACATTAGGTATCTGAATTCCTCCCACATTTGAAGCCTGAGTCTGAACATGAACTCACCCCAAAAATCTCAAGTTTGCAATTTAGCCATTTTCCTTTGATGCATTATTTAAAGATACATTTTAATTATTAATTGAGACAGCTTAGTGCTGTAATTTAATAGCCAAACCCTGCATTGGGACAGATCCTCCTCACCTGCTGCAAATCCAGGCCGCTCCCCTCCCAGCACCCCAGCTTTCCTCCTCCTCCATCCTTCATTCCTACCAAAGCACTTCATTAAATTATTTCAACAAGCTTCTCTAATTGGAGTTCAAAGAATTTAGCTAATGAAATATTGAAACATTTCTGTACCCAAAATTAATCAATTTAGAAAACATCTGGAGAAAACAAAATGATAGTTTTATGGAAAATCATGCCTTGCATTGAATCTCTGGAGGAAAAATTGAGCCCCTGCTGTTTAATTTAAGGAGGAAATGATCACCCATTACTTTCCTTGATTTCATGAGAAGTGGGAGATTTCTACATATGTTTTACCCTCTTTGTCCCTATATTTCTCAACCTGTTTAGTTGCAGTCATTGTTCCTCCAAGAACAGTGATGATTTTTGTTCCTAGCCCAGATGGGTCCATCCTTCCTCGGTGCACTGCTGCACCAAGAGCAGAGCAAACCTTATCTATGGCTTCTCCATGTGTGGAGGGAGCCCCAAGCAAAGTCACACTTTCTTGTTCATCTCCTGTCTCACTGGGACTAGGATTGCTCCTCCTCAAATGTCCTTTTATCACGGTCCATGCTGTGCATACAAAGTTTAACAGATGGGTGCAAAAGAGCCCTGTGCATCATCTGAGGCAAGCAGAAAGGGAATGCCACATCCACCCCGGCAGATGGGAAGAGTGTTCAGGATTAGGACTATGGCTCAGGTTGGCAGAAGGAGGGAGCAGCCCTGGAAAAACTGCAGGTGTTGGGATGCTTGCAGGGACTCACTCTGTGCCACCAGATCCTGGGAGCACAACTACAGCCACAGATGGGGATTTTGAACACTCAAATTCAGGATTCCTGCTGAATTTGGAATGTTGAATGGGGAGTTTCAGGGTGTTGAGTGAACTGCAGGGGGGTCAGGCTGCTGTACCCAGCCATTCCTGCCGCAGGGCACAGCCCCAGACTGTGCCCAGGGGTACAGTCACCTCTGCTCAGTGCAATCTCCTACATATCACCACTGGAGCTCTTAGAGGGAGCTGCATGACCTGCATCCTTCAACAGCAGCCGACTTCATCCTGGCCCCCAAACAAACCCGTTTAGCCCTGCACAGGAGCAAGAGACTGGATCAGCCATGCCCATCCCACAAGCACCAGTTTAACACGTGCCCTTTAGCATTTCAGGCATCTACCTGATGAAGATCTCTGATGTCCACCAGGAACTGGTAAAAATTTTGAAGGCGATCAGCAGGCAGCTCCTTGGCATTTCCCAGGGTACCCAAGTAATGCCTCCCTGTGCACTCACTGATAGCCAGGAGGAGCTGCTGTCTGCAGTGCTGGAAAAGCAGGGGCTGTGGAAAAAAATAGATTTTGCTGCTGCTGGATACCCACAGAGGAGCCAGTGGGTTGATTTATTATGGCTGTGCTTTGGGTTAAAGTCAAAAGCTCTCCAAACCATCATTAACTGTTACGCTGAAAAAAAAAAAAATTATGCTGAAGAAAAGCCATGGGGTTGCCCCAACATGATGCACTTTGTGTCATCACCCAGCACAGCACAAGGGTTGGACTTCACGGGCTGGAGCCACTCGTCATGGTCACCAGCACCGAACTCATCCCCCCTAAATCTCCATTCTTTCATTTCTGCTCCCTGGGTTGCCAAAAGCGAAGAGATCCCAGGATGCAGGAGGGTTTGATATCTCCAGGAGATGGCACAAACCCCCACCCTGGGGAGCACTTCCATTTTGTCTCAGTGGTTGTAGAGGAGGGTTGTTATAATGCTGCCTCTTCCTCTGCCCTCAGCCCTGTGTCTGCACTGCTCAGATATGATTTGCTCACCCTACACACACACACCATCACCAAAAGTTAAGGCAATTGCAGCAAACATTTTTCTACCTGCAACAGACACTGGGATGCCCACAGTACCTAAGAAACTGGTAAATTAGCTGTATGCAGTGAAACTGAATTTGGTTTCCCTTCCACAAAACCATGAAGATATTTATATATAATTTATCTTTCTAAGTTGTCATGTGGCAAAAGACCTCTCGCTGTGAGGCAAGCTTCTCTTCCTACTTAGAGAGAATTACGTGATTAAATAGAGACCTGAAAAGTTGTGAACAAGCATTGAAGAAGAAAAGGTTTCCTCTTAAAGCCTTAATGAAGTGGGTTCATTCCTCCTCCAACATCAACTTAGCCTTGTGTAGTTTGTTTTCACTCTGGTTAATCACTGACCAAAGCTGTAGTGCGGACCACCAGTTTCCAATAACCCATAAAAGGCAGATCAGAAGCTATTGTTCTTTTCTGTAGGGCTTAGCAGACAACAGCTGAATAAACCTGTTCAAAGTCAGAACAGTCAAGGAGGAACAGAAGCCCAGCCATCGGCTGCAGGGAATCCTGAAAAGGAAATTCATTTATTATGACATAATTGATAGCATGCACGCAAATACACCATGTGGACCTGGTGCAATCTCGGGTAATTAAATACAGAGCAATTACCAGGTGGCAGTTAGAGAAAGTGATGTTGTTGCAAAGGAGGAATTTCTGGCTGCTTGCTCCCCATGGATGCACCCACTTGGTGGGTGCTCCTGGAATCCTGTGACTGCGATTTTGGGAAAAATCTTTCCATGGAGCAGAAGAAGTGAAAAAGGGAAACCCTTGCAAGTGCATGTTTGGAAACAGCACCCCTTAAAACTCTGAGAGCTGAGTGAGAAGTGGGAAGGGCTGGAACATGCTCAGAAAATACCAAGTGGCTGCTCATGGTGAAGGATTCAGGGAACTATGAATGCAACCTCCTAAGGGAGGCCCATTTGGTCTTGTTTCATTTGGATTTGCAGCACTTCTAAACATGCACAGGGGATTCTTGGGGTGCAGGATGAGTCTCTGATGCCATAGTAGTTCATTCCTGTCCCACATCCAGCTACCCTAAAGGAAAAGTTTAGCAGCAACATAACTATCCCTTGAAATAAAAAATCATTAAGTGAAGAATTGAGATGGTGCTTTTGCTCCAAATTTGCTTCTGCCCCTTCCCTAAACATCATGTGAGAACCTTCCTTGTGGCTGTGCCCCCTCCAGTTCACAGCAATTACTCTGTCAGCCCTTTTTGCTCTGAGACACTCCTCACCCCCCTTCCCAAGCTGAGGGAGCAAGTCTACTATAGCAAATTTAAAGAAAGGGCAAACCAACTGCAAACCAACAAGCCTGAACAGAGGCACTGGTGGTGATAACATGATGAGGAGGGACATGTACCCTCCAACCTACGGAGCAAGGTCTAGTCCAGCCGCCTGGTCCCTGCCCCAAAATCCTTGAAGCCCACTGAAAGTGTCTTATTCCCTTCATGCCTGTGCTGGCACCAGCACCCAGGGTGAGCTCTCATGCTTTTATGGTGGGAGGGGAGGATTCTCATTCCTGTGTCTGAGAGAGGACCCTCCCCACTGTCCCTTCCCCAGGCAAACGACAGCTCCAGGCTCCCTCAATCTGCTCCAACAGCTCCTTCTTCCTGCTGGGTGTCATTTCTATTCTTCACACTGCTTACAGCCAGCCCTGTCTGAGCTCTGCTCTCCAATACACCCAGGGCAGGACTGGCCCTCATCACTGCCTCCCCTATGCAGCCCAGTACCAGCTTGTCTTTCAGCTGAGGAGAAAGGATTTCCACCATCACTGAGAGCTATCCAAAAATAAAAGGCAAGACCCATCTCAGTGAAGGCAGATGCCAGGCTCTGCTCTTCCCAGGTTAATGGGAGGTTAATGGGAAATTTATGACACTTGTCCACACAAAACTTGTGGTTTCAGGGAAAACAGTAGCCCTGAAGGGAAAAGCAGGCACCAGGGGGACAGGGTGAAATCCCTGCTGGGAGTTGCTCTGTAGCAGTGCATGCAACAGATTTTGGAGGTCCCTTGGGAGAGACATGGTACTGCTTTGGCCTTGGTGGGGGGAATAAGTAAGTGGAAAGGTTCAGGGAACACAAGCAAGAGTCAAAGCAGCTGTTCTCTCACCCCCTTTCTTGCCTGAGATAAAGCAAAACAAGTAAGTGAAACGTGTGGGTAAAAATAAAGATTAAAGAATAATAGGCAGAGGCTGATGAAGAGCAACAAAGTGTTTGGCTGAAACAAGGATTTGTTGTTGCTGCTGTCTGGAGCAGCGAGGGAGGGAGGGGGCGTGGGGGAAGAGCCATGATTTCTTGAGCACACCACAAACTTTTAGACATAATTTTCTGTTTTTCAGCAGTTTATTCCTCTCACCTGCATGCTCCGTGGGGAAATACTGGTTGCTTTAATTCTAACATTTGGAGTGGAACTCATTCACGAAACTTTCTGGCTGTGTGATTCAAACGAGCCTTCTCTTTCCTCTTTTTGTTCTCACAAGAAAATCAATTCACTTGAAGAGCCTCTTAATCCCATTTTTGCAATCAACAATTGCCACTTGTATATCGCTCTAATAGATTAAGAAGTGGGATGATGCGGTTGTCTGGTCTAATTCAACCCTATTCAGGTAACTGCAGCCTGAGGCACTTTGTAGTGCCAAGTGTAGAGCTCTACAGGAAGACTTTTGCTATCATAATTTCCTGTGGAGCTATGCACTGCCCCCACTGAGTAGCCTGAATTACTTTGAATTAGGCCCGACAACCACAGAGAGCAGAAATCCAACAAGCAACAATAACCAAGTCTTTGAGCATGACTTGCATGGGTTATTTTTTTTTCTCTTTTTTTCTTTGCATTTGAACAGAAAGAAGGAATTTCAAAACGTGCATCTATTTAAATGACAGCGACCTGCCATAAATCAAGTGGGAAACAAAAGGGGAAAACAGTTTAAGTGAGAGAGAAGTTGAAGTGAAGGAAAAATTAATCAAAACAGTTTTCAAAAAAAACTTCATCTTAAGAGCCTGTGAAAAAAACCTCAGGCCTACAGCATCTCCATGGCAACAGAGAACAAGCACATGTTGGATACCAAAATCATAAAAGGTTTGTTTTGCGGGAATGAAACAGAGAGAGATGGATCCATGTTAGTTTTAGTTGAATTTTTAGAAACATTTCCAGCAGTTTTTCAGCCAGCATGCCCAACTAGCAAAGGAATACCTAAAAAATCTTTAAAAAACTTTAGTGACAGTTCTGCAACATGCCCCCCAAAAAGAAGAAGCAGCAGAGTGGATTTAAAGCCATAAATATAAGGCTTAAAACCAAGATGTGACTTGAAAGTCAGGCTGACATCACATCAGGTAAACCAGGCTAACACTGCTTTTCAAATTTTAAAGCCAGCTCTACAAAGGAGTAATTCTGTGTGTAGGGAAAAAAAACCAACCCTGGCATATGTTAAATTGTTGTCTGATTTCAGAGAGTGAATAAATTGGACAACAGAGTTAAAAACGTGAGTCTCAAGGGGTACAAGTTAAAAATGCTCTGGGTAGCAAAACTCTGATCTTGGGGGAGTGAAAAGAGGTTTCTTTCCTTTTCTTTTTTTTCCCCCTTCTCTCTTTTTTTTTTTTTTTTTTTTTTTTTTTAATTTGTAATCATCCCTTAATTATTACCAACATGGCAAAAAATGAATTAAATCTAAATAAATATCGAAGGTTTCTCTTCTTAAGAGTTTCAATCGCTATTCCTACTCTTTTACCTTTCTGTGTTCAGAAAATAAAGAGAACAAAGCAGGAGCCCTACTGGTTCAAAACTACCAGAACAGACAAACAACAGAGCACAACTGTTCCCTCATGCATGCCTGGGATTAGGATAAAAGCAGAAAAGACTTCTGAGAAAAAGAAAACAACAAAAGAAACAGGAGTGCTGACAAAACTTTTTTTCTTTCTATTGAGGCAAAAGAGAGAGAAAAAAGGAGTCCTGCTAATAAAAAAAAAAAAAAAAAAAAAAAAGAAAGAAAGGAAAAAAATAAAAAGAAGGAAAGAAAGCAAGGGGAGGGGGGAAGACAGGAGAAAGAAAGATCGAAGAAGAAAGATTAACAAACAGAAGTAAAAGAGCTTCACCTCCTGCTTTACTTTTTACTTCTAGCCCAATCTGGTCAGGAGGAGAGCACATCATGCCCAGGGCACACTGGCTGCCAGGCCATCTCTCCATCCTGCTCCCCAGCTCCGTGGGCACATCCCAGAGCCCAGGCTGGGTTCTGCTCCCTCTCTCCCCATGGGAGCAGATCCGCATCATGCCGGATGCTCCTAAACCCAAAATTCTTCAGTTTCTAAATTAATTATTAAATTAAAAAATACAAGACAAACCAGAAATGTCCCAAAGGGCCCCAGAGGTCAAAGTGAGTAAGGAGGAAACAATTTAGGATCTTAGAAACTCCAAACTTCAATCAAACAAGTCGGTGTCTGTTAAGGTGATCAACATTGCAGTTGGACATTGGCATCGTATCAGAGGGTAGCTGCAACTCACCAAACTGAGACACACAGTCTGCACTGGGACAAGAAAGGCCAAAAGGTTTTCCCCAAAGCTTTTTGGGTTTCAGCAAAATTTGCCTGCTGAGACCCAAAGTGTTATAGGGGTATCACCCAAAGTGTTATAGGCGTATCACAGGTGCCTGTGGGGCAGCTTGATCCAACACCAGCCACTACGCAAGAAGAGTCAATAACCATGGGCTGCCTGTGCCAGCTCACAGGTCTTACCTTTGTCTTAAATTCTCCAAAGTCCAGACCTTGCAAATTGCACCTTACTGGCAGTCCTCAAGCTGTTCAGACCCTTGCTTAGGGAGGATTTCCTCTGTGCTATCCCCAGATATCCACATCTGTGTCATCTACAGATTTGAGAGCAGCAACGAGGAGAAGCAGCCTTTGCACTGCCAAATGTGCAGGCAAAAAGCAAAGGCTTCCCTCCCCCATGTGCCCTCCCTGCAGTGGCCCTGGGAAGGGAAGGGAAGCTGTCACCTCCCTGGGAAAGGAACCGAGGCCTGCCCAAACAGATGGCAGACGTGAAGCAGGGGGACCTCCAGCCCCACCAGCTCCCACACAGCACCAAACTTCTCTTGGGAGGGTAAAGACTGCACTAGGATAGGCTAGGCACAGCACTGAGTCCTTGTGATGCTCTGAGGGGGATACAGCAGTGCCCAGGTGGAGACAGGCAGGGGAATTTCTGCTTTTCCTGCAAGAAAAGTGTTTGGTCAACCATGGGGTCCTTTGCACACAAAGAGCAGGACAAGCACTTTGGGGTCTAAATTATTTCTTTGAGTTTGAGGAGAGGTCTTACATGACACATTCAACTGCGTACTGTTTTTTGCTGTGTCTGAGGTCATGTCCATTTTCAGCACAGAAGTGTGCAACAAGGAAATAAAGTTTTGGAGGCAAGGCACAACTCCAAATGTAAATTGGTATCATTAGAAGCTTAACCCTTCTCCCACCTGTGCTCTGTCCTCTCGAACCATATACAGCAAATGTCCTCAAACTGTGTTCCAGCAGCAGAAATTCTGCACCAAAACGCTACACTAACTTTTCACCCATTAGCAATGTGGGATCGTGACCCTGAGGAGATGGAAACATCAAACCCTGCCATGCTCAGAAGCCTCTCTGGTGGGGTATCTCCTGGTGCCTAGAGAGAGCTGTGGCAGTGTGACTCCAGGCCCCTCCAGGAGCCAGGTACCCGGCTCTGGTCTGGAGGGATGGCACTCATCCCAGATTAGCCCGGCTGGCCACTGGTTGTCACTGTTGCACCATTAAAATTGAGCTTTGGCCGGTTGATCCCAGCTGTACTTAAGGCAATCTTTAATGGCAGGAACTCCAAAACATTCCTGGGAACATGGTGGCATTTCCTCTCTCCAGTTGTGATGCTGGGTTAGATTCCTGTGTCATGGACTGATGCTGACATCCAACACCAGGAACAGCAATGGGCACAGTATCCATCCCTCATCTAGGCTGTGTCTGGTTCCCAGGGTTTCTCCTAAAGTAGCATTGTGTTAGGCACGTGGCAGCAGCAGTAAGATTTACAGAATCACCCAGTGCTGCCACTACATTTTGCAAGGTACCCCATCCACACAGGCCCCTCTCCTTGCCACCTTCATCTCGCACACCATGGAGAGCACTTTCCTCTCGCTGCTTACTGCTCAATCCCCTTCTCCTCTCAAATTGCCCTGAATGCAGTTTATATGATAAAAATCCCTCACCCAGAATAATTCCTCTGAAACCAGCAAGACTGAAACACCAATCACAAAACTATCCACAACACTAGGTCCAAGCCACACAGCTGTACACACCCCACAGCTCCCTGGAGCATCACCTGTGCTCCTGGTTGCTCACCAGGTTTATCCTCTGAACTTTTTGCATCCTCTCTCCTGCCTGCACATTTCTGCTGGGGAAAAAAATACTTGCAGTGCCTGTCACCAAAGAAGAAGCTGTCAGAGGGACAGCAACCCTGTGGGCTTCATCGAGGTGGGCTTGGGTTTTAAGGAGTGGGGAAGAGTGGAATAACTCTCAGGGATGTAAATTAAAATTAAAATAATTTCTTGCCAATACCTTAAGTAGGATCCTGGGGAAAGCCTCAGGCTCAGATCTCAGAAGTGTTGCTGCATCACATCCTATATGGGACATGGTTGTGTTCCTGCCATTTCCACCACAAAACAGTTAGCAGGTGGTTAAAAAGCAAAACCCAAAGGCAGTGGTTACAATCATGAGTCACTATTCCCTCTGCAATGTCCAAAACCTCAGTCCCTTTAGAAATGCCAGTAATTCTTATTCCAACAGCAGATTATTCTCTGTCATCACTCCTATGGACCAAACACATGCATGTCTTTACTTTTCCAAAGACTCCCTAGGGGCTTTTTCTCCATCACACCAGATTCTTAAAGGACTCTAAGGTACAGGGAGGAATAGCAACTATCCTACTGTAATTAAAATAAATAAGCATGTAATTGAGATTTCAGTGATTTTTGCTGCGGTTATCTTTTTCTGCAATATCTTGCTTTGCTTAACTTCATATTCTATGAGCAGTGCTCTAACAACAGGTAGAAGAAAGAGAACAATTCCACTGAAAAGTAAATATAAGGATCAGACACTGAGATTTCACCTCCCCTCCTCTGATTATCACTAGTTCATAGAAATATTATGGAATAGAATGTCTGTTTAAAAAAATCACATGTCAAACACCCCAAATGTGGAATATTTTGTCTGTGAAATGTCTGGGATCTAGTCTGACAGATCCTCAATATGCAGACATGTGCTTCCTACTCCGTGGCTGCAAATGCTCCAGGTTCCTGTGCCTCAGAGCCCTCACTGAGCTTGAAGAGGCTGGAGAGAGCAGCCTTCCACAACACCCACCCCAAGGGATGGCTCACCCCAGGGCTGAGACTACAGCCTGGGGCTCCCCTGGCTGAAAATGCCGTGGGATGGAAAGCGGTGCACAAAGATGTACAAACAACAATGGAAAGAGAATGAGGCAGAAGCCAGAGTAGAAGGGAGACAAGGCACCACAGCAGTGGCTGCGCACGAAAGGGAACATCCCATCAGGTGATGACAGAACATGTACTGAGACCATAACTCAGTTTGTCATTAATGTGCCATTATAAACATCCTTGTCCAAAAAGCATGAGCATGTGCTGAACTGCACCAGAGAGCTCAGTTCCAGTGCTGAAATGCTTTGCTGTGTGTGGCCTGGATGATGGGTATCTCTGGACCAGGATTTCTGCAGGGAAAGGCCTCCATCACAATCTGAGCAGGATGAAATCCTTCAAACTTATCCCAAACCTTCCCCATGGAAATTTTGCTCACCTTTCTGCCTGGAGTTCCCTAGAAAGCAAATCATCTCAGTGGTTCATCTCCTGGCTTTTTAATCCCGTAGTTGAATCACATGCACACAAAATCAAGTATAACTATCAAGATTAATTATGTAATCAAGTCTCATTTGGGCAAGATATCATCTTGCTTGTACTAATATTTGATTTCTATTACAAATTCCTCATGCTGTGAAACCTCCCCCTCCAGACTCAACACTTGGTGCTGAGGATGTACATAGGCGTGGAGAAGGAAAACGCCACACCCCCACAAACCACGGCAAATTTCACATAATTATTTAGTGCATTTACATAGAGATAGTTTCAGTTTTACAGGACAAAACTATGTGCAGAATTAATCTGACATAATGAAGATAATTTTCTGGGTTTACATATCTCATATCTCTCTTAGAGACAGACGCCAAGGACCAGAAAGGTTTTCACACAGCTGCATCACTGCTTGGCAGGCAGCTCATTAGCAACTGAGCTCTTGTTTCAGCAATACTGATGCAGCTACAAGTTTTGTATAAACTCCTGCTAGGTGATCTGGGCTTGATGCCACATGCTTCCTTAATAGCACTTGTGTTTTTCAGGGCAAACAAATTTTATTCCTTTCATGTTCAAATATGAAACACTTTCATGCCACATAAAATTATGTTAAAACATCCCAACTTACATACTGAGGCTTGTTTTCACCAGAGATACTTCAGACATGTACAGATAAAATTGAAGGATATTTCTGAGTTGTATATTATAAATGTTCATTGAAGTCAAACAGAGTGGCTTTCACTGACTTCAGCAGACACTGGATGAGATCTTTGAAGATCAAAGGGTGAAATTAGATCTTACTTGCTGCTGTGAATTTGGGTCTTAAGGAAATTATTCTGTTGGTCTGGTGGTGAATTTGGGTTTTGTTTTGTTTGGGTTTTTTTTTTTGTTTGTTTGTTTGTTTTTTGGGTTTTTTTTAATAGCATAGCTTGTTCTGAGAAAGAAAGGCCAGCTTTGGGCTTGGATGCCTGCAAATAGCCAAAAAAGAGAGTTGCTACATTATCCAAAAGACATCTGTGATACCTGCCGGGCTCCTTTAGGGTGCAAAAACTTATTGTTAGAGCTATATTGCAGCTAAAATGCCTCAGGAAAAATGGGTTGTGCATGTAAGCATGCTCAACAACTCCTCAGCAGCAGGTATTTGTGCAGTAAGTGACATCTCTGGCATCCACACAGTCTGGGGACAGCACAGCTGCCAGACCCAGAGTGCCCCAGGGTGCAAGTTCTCACCAAGAGCAGCACAGGCTGGAGGTGTAACAAGGCTCATCATCCTCACATTTGACAGTGATGCTTTTATTTTTCAAAGTGAAGGGGTAATCAGCAGGAGGGGACATTTGCCATAGGATGGGACAGGCAACAATTAAGAGCAGCTGATTTTCCAGAGGACTGGCAGCACTGTGGTACATCAACAATCTGAATTACACCAGGGTCAGAGAAGTCCCAAGGAGTTCTCTGCTCTTGCTGCCCAGCCAGGGGAAGGGTGGGCCCTTGGCTTCTGCTCATTACCTGAATTACACACTCATTACCCTCACATGAAGGAAGACTGGCACTGTCCAATTATTTATTTCATTAACTAATCCTTTCCTATCCAAGTTTCTTCTTGACTTCACTTATTGTGCATTTTTCTGATGCGTCTTATACACAGCTGAACATTTTTTCTTCCAGGAACACGGGTGACCAGGCTGTCTCCCACACACTGCCCACAGACTGGGGATGTGGCACTGACAGACCCTCTGCCAGGTTTAATTGTGTAAGAGTGGGCACAGCCGAGGTACACAGGGATGGCAAATCCTGGGAAAGGTGCAGACTCATCAAGTACCTTGTTCTGTACAGGGATTTGTATCCACTGTGATCCAACACGAAAACCAAAAATGCATTTGTGCTGTCCTGAATTTGGACAGCTCCAGACCTGCAGCTGCCTTGGACAGTTGCCACTTCCACTTTCCCTATGACCATCTCAGGGTGGTTGTTGTGGTGCAGCCTCACAAAAAAACCCCTGCATTCAGAGGTTTGAACCAGCCCACCTCCCAAGGGACCTCGCTGGATGAGGGCTGAGGACTGAGCACCTGAGCATCCTCCAGGACAATGGGAATTTTTAAACTAATTGCAGTGGTATCTATTCTGAGTTTTGGCCAGCTGGCACAAATGTCACATCTGGACAGGTAGGTAAAACTTAGCTGAACCTGCTACACTTTATCGCTCCTCCTCACCTACTGCCTCCCACCCCAAACCTGCTCTCCAAGCCCCGCAGCCGGATCCCAATCTCCAGTCCCCTTGCCATGCACCTGTCCCCAGCCGCGCACGTCCCGGAGGCGCCGCTGGATCCCGGCACGCCTGCAGGGCTGGGACAGACGCAGTCGGCATTCTGCCAGCCCGCAATGGCTTTAGCTCAGCCGACACTGTCACCAGCAGAGCCACGCCAGAACTACAACCCAGCGCCGGCAGCGGCTCCCGCCCCGTGCGGAGACAAAGCCCGAGCCTTTAAGGAGCTTTCGGCGCTCAATAGGGAACTTTCACCCATTCCAGAGAGGCGACAGCTGTGCGCAGGGACTGTCCTCTCCTTGATCCAAGCCGTGCCACCTCCCCGCCCGGCGCCCTGAGCCGGAGCCTCTGCACCGGGGCCAGCCCAGCCACCACAGGCAGGGCAGGGGCAAGGCAGAAACCCCAGCCTGGCCAAAGACTGCGGACAGAAAACGCATGTTGCAAAAGACCAGTATTTATCCCCAAAATGAGGACTGCTAGCAGAAAATTCTCAGCAAACAGCTCTCACTTTACACGCGTGGCAGCAGCCAGCCACTCCTTAACCTGGCTGGTGATAACTGAGGGCGGATCACTGACAAACAGATCAAATTAGGTAGGATTAATTAATCAACATCTGTAAAGAAGTTTGAAGGTGACAAGGACTTTTAGGTGCTCTGCGTTGGACTCCAGTGGACCCTCCTCAAGGCCAAAGCAATGTGCCATCCCTGTTTGCTCCCACAGCCAGTCCCACAGATGTGACACACACCAGGGCTGGGAGGGTTCCAGGGGCACAGAGCCATCGCTGGGATGGGCCCTTGCCCAGCTGTCCCCACGGCTGCTGAAAGCAGAGCAGGGAGAACAGAGCCCCAGAGGTGCTGCATTTCCCCACGATGCTCATTCATTCCCACATTCCCACATTGTTCCCTGCCTGGGGAACTGTGGTTGCACCCCAGCTGACAGAGGTGAATGAAATCTGCATTTATACAGCACTCTCCATCCACCAGTATTTCAGTGCTTTGATTAAAAAAAAAACCAAAACAACTAACCCACCAGTAGAGATGAAAAACCTCTGGGAAGTGTTGTCACCCCTTACAGTCTCCAGCTTCTCACAGAGCTATTCCCTTTGGCTTTCCCACTGCCCCACACAGGCTGATCTTCCACCTTCAGCTGGTAACATATTTATTAAAGTTCAGCCCTTAAAATAAAGCCCCAAAACTTTCCCTGAATTTGGATTAAATCCTGTAACTATTAAATCTTCTGGGAGGAACACTATGAGTTTCCTCTAATCAAGGAAATAGAATAAATTATTGCAATAACACAGCACCAGTTTCAATAGAAACGTCTCCAGTTCAGAGAGTTTCAGGTCCAGTTGCCCATTTAACAGACAGATTTGAAGCAGATAACATGGCAAAGATTAGCATAATTAGCCCCAAAGTACAGAGTTCCTTGTTAAGTACATTTTACTGCCATGTGTCTTGAACACTTTTCTAGACAGAGCCTGAACCTCTCCTTTCCCCCAGCAGGAACCCCCCAGTTTGTGTGTATTCATTAAAATCCTGTCCTAATTGCTCCCTCATCAGCTATGAATCTTAAGAAGTTTAACTGTAAAGTGGTTAAACTATGTTTACTGACAGAAAATATAATATTCACTAATGATGAGATGGTGATGACTCAGGATTATAGCAGGGGCCCACACACCTAAGGTTTGGGAGAGGAGGCAGTAATGCTTACACTGAGATTTTTGTCCTTAAAGATGACAGAGAGGCCTTTGCCTGGACTGTACAGTGAAAACACAATCCTGTGCTGCCTTTGGATTCCTCTCCAGACAGGGGAGGTTGGAACAGCACCTTGCAACCCTAAAAACCATCTCCACCAGCCCAGCACAGGGTGCCCCAGTTTGACAACACCTTTCCCATTTCTGGGCAGTATCAATTAGCTCAGTTTTTTCACATTTAACCCAGCGAAAGAATACAAATATTAGTTTAAATTTTAAAACTCCCATCACCCTGGCTCTGGTTCAGTGGTGGCTGCTGTAGGGCAGACCTGCATCAGGAAGTTGATATATTTATGAAGTTCTAACTTCCAAAAATATTGCCAGCAGCAGCTCATAATTCTCTGATGTCTGACCTGTGGTTTTTAAATACTGACCTGAAAAAACTGGTTACTGGGAATAGATGTGGGGTTTTTTTTTTCTTTCTCAAGTTCTCCTCTGAGACATATTTACTGAAATACTTTATTACCTCAGCACTGAGCATAATTTAAAACTGCAGTTAAGCATTCAGCCTTTAAGTAAGAGCATGCATCATTCTGACAGTGTTCAGTTGTGAGGGTATAAAAACTTCACAAACATTAGTCCCAAAATTTCTTAAAATCCTCAGCTATGTGCTCTGCAAAAATGCTCTGACTTCGGCACGTTCATCATCATTTGGAGCTTTAGGTTCAGCCTTCTGTGTTTCAAGGTAACTGTTATGGATTGGCAAAATGTGTGAATTTAATTAGTGTAATCTAAACAAAAGAAGCATTTCAGAGCTGTTTTAATCCATATGAGACCAATATGTTGATTTCTCAATGTGAATTTAATTAGTATCTTTGAGTCTAAACTCCAACTCCCTCTTCTTTTATCTAATTATCACATTTATAAAAAACATTATCACATATTCGTTGGCCTAACTGCTTTGCCACGCAGTCACACTGAAATCTCAGAGTCAACATGCACTCCTAATAAGCTCAGTATGTTTCAAGGTCACCACACTGGGCACCAGAGCTTCCCACACAGCCAATGCACACTCCCTCTCCCAGAGGCCCAGGACAGCTCCTCTAGCCTTGGATCTTTTCCCCATACTTTGCCATGCAAAGAAAGTGAGATCCTTCTGGTGTAACCATCAGTTAAGTGCATCAATTATGCACCATTCTGGGGATGACCACCACAAGGCATTCACTTATATGAGTAATTGAGCGGAGAACAACTGCTATTCCTTTTGCAAGTGGTTCCCAAGGGCTGCCAGGGGACTGAAGCAATTCACTCTTCATCAAGAAAACATTCAAGTCATAAGCATTACCCAAATATCTCTGGGGTGGTTAAAGATGTTCTCATTTCTCCCTACAGCCCATATTTGCTAAATCCAGCAAGGATTTAATAAATCCAGCAAGTTCCCAAGGCCAGTGCTTGAGCTGGAAGTGGGATGCTAGGCCCTGGGGAGTGGGCAGCCAGAGCCAGGGCTGCAGCAGGACTCACACTGCGACCCCACAGCCCTCGGCGGACAAGGACCTGCAAAGGAGCTGCAGCTCCACTCAGGCCACCCATCCCGCAGCAGGGAACTCCTGCACGTGGAGGGAGACAATGTGGGGAGGTCCCCTCCATCACTCTGCATGCCAACAGCACCAGGCTCCAAAAACTCCTTTCCATCAATTGCCAGAAGTACTCAATCTTTAGGTTTTAAGATGAACAGACAAGCTTATATTTCAGGCAGCAAAAATCACATAGCTGGGCAAACTCAGCCTGCTGCGGCCAAGCAAGGAGTGGGTGATGGCTCCACACTTCCACTAGAAGCAATGAATTCCCTAACCCCCCGCTCCGACAGCACTCTGGCCTGTCTTTCCCCAAAGAGGAAAAATTCTTCTGCAGTTTCTTCTTAGGAACTGCCTCAATATTGTTAAAGGAGGCTAAAAGTTCAGACCCAAAGACTGTTTTTCTCTTCTAGTCAAATTCCTCTAAATGCAATCCATTGCAGGTCATTCAAATAATATGTGATCAGTGATCCCAGATCATTTTGTTCCATTTGACATTAGAAATTCCCCGGAATTGTCCCCTTTTCCCCATGATAAACTAAAATCCAGTGGGGCAAGGACAAAGGCTGGATTTCAGACAAGCCCTCAACCCCAGTGCAGCAGTAACTCATCCTTCAGATCATCCTGCTGCCCATCCTCCTTAGGCAGGGGAGCAAGATACAGCAGAGCATCATGCTGAGTTTACTTCTGCATGTAATTGTTGTATTTGAAGATCAACTGTCCTTGCTTTGTCAGGTTGTGATTATCAGGCAGTTTGGCTGAGACATACTGTCAAGGAACTTAACCACTGGACTATTGAAGAAAATAGGAGCTTTACAAGAGGACTTGAATCAGGTTTCTGCTCAGAAACAGGCAGACAGCCCTTCTAGAAGAGCAAAATCATAGAAATGCTTTTTGCTGCACCTTAAAAACCAAACTAGTGCCTGGCTGGTGCTCGTCTGAGGTGGTTACCTGCAGAGATCCTGCAGTCTGTGCCAGGGGAGGGGAAGAACTGGCCTTGTGGAGAGGAACCGCAGGCCCACCTCAGAAACTGCATTGGAAGCCAGAGAAGAAAACTTGGAAAAAAGTGGCCTGGGAAAGTTATTTTGGTCAAAATTCTCCGAAAGTCTTGAACCACAGAGAATTGAGGATCTGTTTCCCTCTAGAGACCTTGCCCCATGCATGCAACCCTTGTGCATTTGGTCTCCCTAAAGCCAGCCTGGGCAGTGGCAGAGGGCAGAGCATTTTTGGGAGCTCACTTACACAGCTGGTACAAAGAGAAAAAGCCTGGTCTCACTCTGGATGGAGAGACAAGGAAGCATCCAAACAAAGTCAGGTTTCAACTGATGGACACCAAATCATTATGAAGCTTTCTAAAAAGCAGTGAAACTCCAGGAGGTCAGTGCTGGGAGCAGGAGAGCTGTGCACCTTCCTCCAGCAGCTGGGTTCAAATTGCCCAACAGACAGGTTGGAAGGTGCCAAAAATCACAGGAAAACTGAGATAGAAAAGATGCCCTAGTCTGTTCCCCCACTTCAACACAGACTCTACAAACCCACATGGCTGCAGACATGCTCACCATGCTGCTCTCACCCCACAGTGCCATAGATGTCCTGGGCAATCCCATCCCTTACATTTAGGAAGGGTTTCTCAGCATGAAGCCTGCCCATTCCTGCTGCAGCCCAAACCCTGACTTCTCACCTTACCCCTTGCAGACACAGGGAACAAATTACTTGTGATCCCTGCAGCAGGTTTGGGTATTTGCCTGCCACATTTCCTTTTGTGTGTGTGCGAGATGGGGTGGGAGGAGAGGGGGAATCTCCATCAATGACAGCCAATCTTTTTCATGCAAAGAGATGAGATTCTGCTTTTTTGGCAAAAGTGAGCTTTCATTAATTCTCCCAGCTGGAGGTTCACCATTTTCCAGAGGAATTTGGCCATTTTCCCAGTGTGCAAAGCCTCTGTGGGTTAGCACCAGCAGGGTTTCATTTTCAAGAGATCAGACTCCAAATATGCAACACAGCCTATTGTCTAAGTACAGTATGAGCACAGCTCAAGCCACCTGATCAGGGCCTGGTTTCCTGGCATTTACGTTCCCCATCTGTTGGCTTTTAGCATAAATTGAAGCACAAATGCCTACTAATGCTAGTCTCACATATGAACGTGCTCACAAAGCCATATTCTATCATGCAGAGCATATTGGACCCAGTTCAGTTTGTGTGAAATGTAAGACACATCCCAAAGGCAGAACTGGAACTGCTTTGAGGGTGTGCTCCTTGCCCAGACCTCTCTCTGCTGCACATGCATATGCTGGAGACCTCTTTTGGAAAAGAGAGAAATGCACGTAAATGGGAGCTTCCCTCAGGCTGGCTCTGATCTTGCTTAATTTCTCATCTGACCCCCAAACACGTTCCAAATGAGCTTGTAGAAATCCATCCTGTTATGTGAGAGAGGCAGAGTTTTGAATGATGATGCCCCAAATCTCTGTGCACGTTAAGGGCTGGGATGTGCAACCAAGTGACGCAGCCAGCACAGCAGGATGTCTGCTGCACAGCCCAGCGCCAGCCCGGCACTTCCACACTGCCCACAGCTTTTGTGGCCTCCCAGGATTCATTCTGCAAAAGGGCTGCAATAAACCTGAGCTTCTGGACCAGCTTAAACATCTACCCTCCTAAAAGTGCAAAGGATGGGTGCAGAAACCAAAGCTAGTGTTTTGCCATCAATCATTTTCAAAGGATCCTCTTCAAGCATTCCAGTTCAGTGTTGTCTTGGGAAATAGGGACTCAGAGATGGGGTTTGTCCTGTGCCCCTGGCCATTTCCTTCACTCTTCTGTCCCGTGTCACAGCCCTATGGAGCAGGGCCCCTTGCATGCCATCACCCAGCCTCAGGGATTGCCAATGCTCATCCCTGAACCAGGTTTCTGAAGGTCAGTTCCCCCATAACCCAGACAAGGAGGGATCATGCCAATTAAGAAGCTTACCAAAATCAGCACCTAGACCTAACGCATGAGGCTTTTCTGGATTTGTGGGCCTGTAATTTCAATAAAGGAGCTTCTTCCATATGTGCACATTCTGAGCATCTCAGTTTGCCTTTATCTTTGATTCATACTTAAAAACAGCTATAAAGTCTTGTGGCACATTTCATCTTCTGTTTCTCAGAAGTGGCTGAGAAAGCACCAGCTCACTTCTCAAAGATGGGCAGTGTGTGACTCCTCTGATGGAGCCTGTACATTGCTTTATCTACTCTTGGTGATATATCCAAGGGCGGCCTCTGGGCCCTTCTCTTTGAGCATTCAAGCACGAGCACTGTGCTCCTAATGGATCATGCTCAGGACATTTTGTTTTGCTTTCCCACTCCCAAGAAAGTGTGCTATTTTCTATTTTATATTCCTTGGCAATTCTAGGCAAGGTCTTAATCACATCCTTGCGTGTAGACAGCAGACAAAACTCCCTTCTGAGCCCAAATCTCCACTCATCTGCTTCCTCCAGTGCCACACGCATATTTTGTCCTCCCTTGGTGTTGCATGAGAAGCCAAGCAGGCACAAAGCCAAATGGGCAAGAGGCCTCAGCAGAGGGCTGGGAGCAGGTTTGACGTGGTCCCAGGAGAGCTGCAGCAGTCAAGGGATAATGGTGACACATAGACAACACTGGCAGTTGCATCCACAAGCCAGTTTTGTGGCACTCCCAGGAATGGGGCAGACAAAACTTAGACTGAAACTTTGAGGGAGCTCCATCAGAGACCTTTTCCCTCCCTTCCCTGCTCCTGCCCAGCTCCCTGCCCAAATTGCAAGTATTCAGGTGTATTTTTTCTAGAGGAATTTTCACACTGGAGCTGGAGCAGAAAGAAAAGGCACAGGTACCTCACATCTCCTGGGTCTCTGGCTCAGCAGCTGCTTGCTCCTGGCAGCCTTAGGACAGGGTGTTATTCCCCCAGAGAACAGGGCTTGGCAGCGAACATGCTGTTCCTCCAGAGGAGCAGAGGGGTGGGGTTGGAACAGTAGCACAGACACCTCCCTGTGTAGCCAGGTGTTGCTCTCATCACACAGCCCTGCCAGCCCTGTGCTTATGTGCTGCACGAGAGGCACAGCCAGGGCTCTTTGACCTGCATGTGCCCAGGGCAGCTCCCCACAGATGGGGTCTCAGCTCTGCACATCAGTACTGGCCGTATCTGGAAACAGGCACTATTTTGCAATACCCTGAGATTTGCTCACCAGCAGAACCCACCCTGGGGAGCTCTGCAAGTGGTGTAAGACCAGCTCTGGGAGTACACACCACTTCTGCCCCTTGCCGAACTCCTCCTTTTAAGAAAAAGTAAATTCACCTCTCAAAGTACAAGGAATTGCTTAGCAGTGCATCTTGCACAATCATTAATGTAGCTAAATGGTGTAGATGAGAGTGTAGCCCCCCAGTCTGGTTTGACTTCCCTCCAACAAATGGTTTCGGTTGAATCTTGTTGGTGTCCACCACCTTTCTGACAGCAAATCAAAATCTCAGCTGCCAAACTGTTTTTATAATGCTCAAGCCATATATTCCTCCTTCATGTGGGATTCTTAGGGCAGGGAAGACTTTGCTGGTGGAAGAAGGGGTAAAATAAGTTGCACCACCTTGCACCACCCCAGACCTCCTCAACTAGAAGAGAGCCCCTTTGTCACTAACTCATTTCAAGATTGGTGTTTTTCACTCCACAACCCATTGTGACAGCTAATGGGCACCACAGCCCGTGCCAAGGGCATGGTCAGAAGCAGGAACAGGCTGGGTACTGGATGTCATGGCTGTCCCCCGTGCAGCAGTCCCACACAAAGCACACCTCCTAGCTGTCACCCCTGAACATCCCAAGTTCTGGCCCAGTCCTGGAAAAGGACTGGGTGTTGGTAAGGACACCTGTATTACCTTACTACAAACAGACTCTTCAGACTGGAATATAAGACTTCTTTCCAGCAGAGCAGGGGTTGTGTCCTACTCCAAGCACTGGCAAATATTACATGCTTTTTTAAATACAAAGCACAGCATCCAGCCCTCAGGTTGAAGTTTTTAAAATGTTCAGTATGATGTGGGCTAATATGTATTACATATAGATGTGTAAGTGTCATTTGGTATTCAAGACTAAGCAATGATTTTTTGAGTTTCTAGCTATAAAAACCTCTTTCAAAGAGCAGCTTGGTCACAACAGCATTCTTCCACTCTGGCACAGAAAGAGGCAGCCGGTGGACATGGGATTGAATACTTGAGAAAGTCCCTTAGCTCACATAGCGTGCGGAGAACCCCAGCTCCTGGAAAAGCCTGCCTCAGTTAGACAAATCAGGCTTATAAACTCACCCCTTTTGGGGAGGAGGGAGTGCATGGCAGGGGCTAATGGCTGCTTTATTGCATTAGGCAGCATCTTCATTAAGGCAGAGAAGAGTAACCGAGGGGAATGTGCACGTAGCGTGACTTCTTTGCTAGAACCCCACAAACCACCAACTGGCAGCTCCTTGGCTTCTCGCCACCCAAATCCAAGAGACCATCTGGCAACTGGTTCAGTTATTCCTCCTCAGTTAACAGATGTACACTAGATGGTGTGGGAATGGCATTTTGCAGAAGCAATTAGTTTAATCCTCAGATAAACAGTTTAAATTCCAAGTGATTTGGAGGAAAAGAAAAAAAAAAAGGAAAAGAAAATAAACCCAAACCAAGTTGTTTCCTGTTTCAGTGAGAATAACTACTATACAGCCAATTCAGCTGGTTTCACCACCAATGTGCACCCATGGGGCTTGTTCCTATTATTCCCAGCTTCATGTGCTGAACAATACATATCCGCTAGATTTATTCGGAGGCTGCAACGGCATGGCCCCCACTCCCCTGGCTGTGCAGTAGCTGCACCCACTCTCCCAACAGCCAAAACCCAACTGGGTAGAGGCTGATCTCCAAAACACAGATCTTTCCTGACTTCAGCTCCTTGTCTGGCCTTGGGCAAACCATTTAACCTGGTTAAATCAATTTGCCTGGCTCTCACACCTCCCTGTCTCCATAAAAAGAGGTAAATTATGTGGTTCTGCTACAGGGAGTAGTAAGGTGGAATCAATTAGGGTTTGTGAAGCACTTGGAGAATCTTGAATGGGAGAAATTACTGAAATAGAGAACATCCTTATTAATTACACTAACTGATTAATTATTATTAAATTAGAAAAATTCTGTTCTCTTGAGAGGAGAAAAATATATTTTCCAAGCATTTCTTTTGCTCACATCATTGGAAGAGTGACTTCCAACTTAAGAAGACTGAATGAAGAGCTTAACCCAAATAAAATAAATTGCCAGTAATTTCTGGTATCCCCTATGCCATTATTGAACAATTTGCATTTGAATCAGGGCTTTTTCCATCACAATCCAGCTTCACCTGATCCTGCTCTATAATCACCATCCCCATTTATGAAATCCCAGCATGTTGCCACAGAAATTATGTCACAAATTCATCATTATGACTTCCCCAGCAGGAACAACTGGAGCTGGAGACTGGCTGTAAAAGTTGCCTTTTTACCAGTCCTGCTTTAAAGATATTTTAATACTTTTTAAGGTAGAGAAGTGAGATTAGCTACCGTGGGGAATTAGACAAGCATGCCATGAATATCCCAGGGATACAAGATTACATCCATGAGTCACAGGAACCATAAAATATGATCAAGAGACTTTATGGAGGATGATCTTTGAAATCAACTCCTAATTGTGGAGTGGTTTACATAAAATTGACTATTAGTTAAAAAAAAAAAAAAAGTAATTCAAAATTCAAAAGTGAACTCAACTGATAATAGTGAAGTTACAACTATTCCCATCAGGAAGGTTTATTTGTAAATCCACTCCAAACCCACAGCTTATAGGTTTGCACACTCCTTTGATAAAATGGTAATTAGTCAGATACTGTGGCAAGAAACATTCAGAGAGTAAACGTTTGAGGCAAATTATTTATATTTAAATATTTTAGACTTTTCTTGCTAGGCTACACTTCTCCCGCTGCTGCTTGTCAAAGGCTGCCATGTGCTGCACTTCCTAATGAGAGCCACTGAAGAACCTTCACACAGGAAAACCTCAAAACAAAGACTATTTCTGCTATAAGCAATGCATTTTGCCAGCAACTGTCTTATTAAACCTCTTAATCATTGAAGACAAACAACAGCAGAAAAAGCCTCTTTTTATCAGCATTAAAACTGAGAAAATAATTCAGTGAAAACATAGCACCTTATAGAGAGCGTAACACCCAGTTTGAGGGCCCCACACATGAGCTTGGGTCTTGTCTGGCTCCATTCACACTTTCCCTCCTTCCTCCCACACACCCATCTCTCCATGCAGCTGGAGCCCACCCGCTCCTCTGAGTTTTGGCAGCAAAGCCTGGGTGATTTGAGAAGCGCCTGCTCCCGTGGCTGAGGAGATCAAAGCTACCATGTGCCAGGTCCTCACTGCATCAGCTATTAGCTCAAAATGCCATCAGTTCTCATTTGAGCTAACACAAATTATGGCAGCTGGAAAATTACTCAGCCATAAATCACCACTGCTTCCTTGTCAACCATCAGTTCTCCAGTTGGATGCACAGAATTCTCCCCTTCTCCCCACCAGCTTTCCATCTTTTCAAAATTTAAAACAAGCAAACTAGGCAGCAGATATGTCCTGTATTTAGTTAGAAGAAATGCTTTTGTAATATTGTTGAGCAATCTGGCAGGTTAATTAGTTCTCTGAGGTTAGTGCTCTGAGGTTCCTAGAGAGCAAGGTTTGACTTGCAAATATTTTGCAAAAAACCCCAACCAATTGAGGAAAATGACAAAAAAAAAAAAAAAAAAAAAAAAAAAAAAAAAAAAAAAAAAAAAAAAAAAAA